>PVJI01004154.1:0-112570 GCA_004026765.1 Micronycteris hirsuta | reverse complement strand
TTCTTCTTCTTTTTTTTTAAATTTTATTTATTTATTTTTAGAGAGAGGAGGAGGAAGAAAGAGAGGGCGAGAAACATTAATGTGTGGTTGCTTCCTGCACGCCCCCAACTGGGGACCTGGCCTGCAACCCAGGCATGTGCCCTGACTGGGAATTGAACCGGCGACCCTTTGGTTCCAGGCCAGTGCTCAATCCACTGAGCCACATGAGCCAGGGCAGGATGTTATTTCTGATAAGTGTTATTTAGGGTGGTAAATCATTGGGAATGAGTTGAATGTGCAATAGGTATACAAATAAATAAACAAAAAAATTATATAAAATTATACTAATATAAATATATAATCATTACAATGAAGTTTCTAGAGTAATAATCCTAGATTAAAAGTAGAATATAAATACATGTAAATTACATATCACATTATTCAAACTATGCTAAAGTATGTGAAAAAGAAGAAGAGAAAAAACTAAACTAAAATGTAAATATATTTTGATGGTAGGATTATGGGAGACCTGTGTTTCTTTCTAGCTTCCTAATTTTTTTTTACAATAAACATGTATAGCTTTTATAATTGGAAAAAAATTTATTTTTTACAATGGGAAATGGGAGCTTTCAAACTGTTAGTTAATAAGTGAAGTCCAGCATATACATAAGTATGCAAAAGAAATAATTCTTTCTAAACATTAGGTTCCCATAAAAATTAATTATTTCCCACATGGCAACCACAGTCTGAAACAATAAGTAAATCAAACCACTCAGGGGTATATTTCTTCAGTGCCTGGAGTAGTTACACGTGTCACAGTGAGTAGACTTAAGATGACCCAAACGACACTTCCTAGCCCTGCGTTCTGTGAGAATACCACCCTTGTTTGCCACGAGTACACTCTGGTGCGAAAGGGTTAGAAACCAAAATTCAGGGTGACCTAAAGTCAGCAGGTGTAAACTTTCCAGCTGTAGAATGAAGGGTTTTACAGTATGCATAAATCCTTGGGAGCAGTGTCTGACTAGGTCTAACTGAAGTCACCAATCTCTGGCAGAGTCTTGGATCCATTTGAACTAGTACCCTAGTTCAGGTTTCTTACTATACATTTTTGCCTGACAAGAAGAAAATTCAATTCCGTCACTTAGAAAACGGCAACAGAAAGAAAGAGAAACTAACAAATAAACTGTACAACAAAAAGTATATTCAAGTTCCTAGAAATGATCCCTTCTTAAATTTTTAATGATGCAATTACACCTCAGATTTGTTCTATACTCATAAAGGGCAGAGAGAGTAGTTTGAAGCTGTTCATAAGCACATCACGAGAACATCAACCACTTGTTCTCAACAATTCTGATTTGATGACATCTCCCTTCCGTTGCCAATTTGACAAGAAATAAAGGTTTGAAGTCATATTTGGATATTCCATTGTTTCTGTTTAAACCAGTCATGAAATTTAAAATGGCCTTATGGCCCCTTGCTTTCTGTGAGAGCCAACACAAGGGAGACTCCCTTTGACAGAAAGCAGGGTATAGGATGCTGGCTTTGGTTTTACAGTTGCGTGTTCCAAAGAAAACACCTTTTCCTTTGAGTCATGCAGCTGTATGCCACCAGGAAAGCAAGTCACACACAGAGTCATGCAGATGTTTTCCGGAGCGGGGTGGAGGTTGGGAGAGAAAGGTAACTAACTGTAGAGTCTGGAGTTTCCACTCTGTGTATTACCCTGAAACCATGCCCTGGTGTTTAAACTACTTTCTCCCTCACTCAAGCTGTAGCACCTCACGTCTCTAGGCTTGTGTCTTATCTCATGTATCATGCAGAGTTCTAGTAGTTTTTTCCTTCACCCTCTAGATTTTTTTGGCTAGCATTTACTTCAAGATTTTTAGTTCAAGTTTAGTTGTTCCAGATGAATTCCTACAGTGATTTTAAAATAAATGTACAGTATTATTAAAATTTACTTAGTATTTTTCATTTTCAGATGAGGTTTTTATTGATTACTTGCTGTAGTATACCTACACTACCTCCTAGAGATAAGGGATAAAACAGGGGTCAACAATAAAGTCCTAAGTCAAAGTGTTAAAATCTCTATTAACAACTAGTTCTTAATCACCCATGTTGAAGGCAAGGTAAGGCACAGGCAATTAGAGTCAACAGGAAGCTTAGTTTCCAACGTAGCCATCGCTACCCTCTCCCTCTCACTAAGTTTGGTAATAAGCAACAAAATTACTGCCTTAGTTCTATCTCTATTTATCCTTTATCAGGTTTAAGAAATGTTTAGACGTAAAGTGCACAAAGTTCTTCCATTCTACCCACGAAACTTTTACTGTAATCAGTTATTTGTCTGAAATTTTTAAAAAGGTTTATTTATTTATTTTTAAAGAGAGGGGAAGGGAGGGAGAGAAACATCGATCGGTTGCCTCATTGGTTGCCTCTCGTGAGCCCCCAACCGGGAAACTAGCCCACAACCCAGGCACGTGCCCTGACTGGGAATCGAACTGGCAAACTTTTGGTTCGCAGGCCAGCACTCAATCCACTGAACCACACCAACCAGGGCTAAAATTTTAAAATCTATAGTTATGTGCAATAAGATATGTACTCCATTATCAAGAGGTGCCAATTACCTTTTTTAAAAAAGATTTTATTTACTTTTTTTTTTAAGATTTTATTTATTTATTTTTAGAGAGAGGGGAAGGGAGGGAGAAAGAGAGGGAGAGAAACAGCAATGTATGGTTGCCTCTCACATGGTCCTCACTGGGGACCTGGCCTGCAACCCAGCATGTGCCCTGACTGGGAATCGAACCGGGACCCTTTGGTTCCCAGCCCACACTCAGTCCACTGAGCTACACCAGCCAGGGCCTATTTACTTATTTTTATTTTACTTTTTTGAGAAAGCAGGGAGGAGGAGAAAGAGGGAGAGAAACATCAATGTGTGGTTGCCTCTCGTGCGCCCCCCACTGGGTACCTGGCCCACAACCTAGGCATGTCTCCTGACTGGGAATCAAACCGGCCACCCTTTTGGTTCGCAGGCTGGCACTCAATCCATTAAGCCCCACCAGCCAGTGCCAATTATCTTTTTCTTAAAGTTTAAGGTGTACAGCATAATAACTTAACTTACGTACATTGTGTTTCATTCTATTTATAATCTAATAGTTCTATTTATCTTTTATGTCCATCCAACTTACAACAGCTTTCACTTTTATACAAGCATTTTAATGGCATTGGAACTTTGTAAATGGAAAACATTAATTTATGGTACTTTCACCACTGTACTTACTCATTTTTGCCTTCTTAATAAAACAGTATTTAATTTAAAGAACTGTTTCAGAAAACTTCAACAAAATTATAGAAAGCAAAAGTTGCCACTAACGAACAAAGCAGGCTTTGTGTAGTGCAGGCCCGCACTTCCCTTGGAAGCGCTGCATAGTTCTGACCTTTAGGGCACAGAACTGGGCAAAGCACTCAGGAAGGTAGCCAGGGAGAAGGACGCTCTTCGCAATGTACAATACTTGCAGGTACAACTAGGCCTGGGATTCAAACTCTAGGAAAATACAGTTTTCTGACCAAGACTTTATCAGGAAGTGACGCTGCTTTACCCTGGGCCACTTGATACATACACTTTCTAATTCCAAGTGAAGAGAGGAAGATTTTTTTTTTAGTGAGGTGCTGGAATATAATATATTCTCTCATTAAAGCAATAAAATAAGCCCCCTTAAACTTTGTAAAGTTTACTTGCCAGAAGGAGGAGGGGATACACTGTTGTGACATCAGGCTATTCAGAAACCCAATGGAGGAGAAAGAGGAGACAATGATTTCTGACTGGTACCCACCCTCGAAAACAGAAAAGCCTGTGAGGAGTCCATGACAGACTCCTATACTATCGCTCTCCCCTCATTCCTGGATTTTATGTGGAACGTACGTCTGTTTCTTCTTCCGCAGAAGAAAGCGTTTATTATTAGACCTATACGGGTATGAGAAATGTCTCTGCTAACACTGATGACTAAATAATGCCAAGTGTTTTTCTTTAAAGTCCTATAAAGTTTATTTTTAATTAATCCATCTATTATTTATTCCAATGTTAATGTTGTTACACAGCTACATTAAATTTGATTCAGACAGCAATCTCCTTACTAATTTTGCCTACAAATGATGGTAATATTTCCAAGTCATCATTCCCAGAACTACTTCCACTATCATGTACATGAAATTTCAGAGCAAAATGAATCAAATGACAGTGGAAAGAGAAATGTAGGTAAGATGAAATATTACAACATGGTGCCTTTTAAAACAACAAATTCCTACATAAAAGGAAAAAAGAGAAAATAAGCTAATTATTGAATAAAAGGTATGTGAAGAGTCAAAAAAGAAGACAAGAAAAAAGAGATGGGAAATGGAAAGGCAAAGAGAAGGTAGAGCTTATTTCAGTTCTTTGGTCGTGTGCCTAATTTAAGGACATGTGCTAAAGAGCTGGTTGTCTAAATATGATGCAAAGTATTCTGGTGTACACAGAAACAATTCTTATGTCAATCAAGAACTACAAAGTATTGTCCTGGCTGGTGTAGCTCAGTGGATTGAGCGCGGGCTGCGAACCAGGTCCCCAGTGGGGTCCCCGTGAGAGGTGGCCATGCATTGATGTTTCTCTCTCTTTATTTCTCTCTCCCTTCCTCTCTCTCTAAATGAATAAATAAAATCTTTAAGAAAAAAAAAAAAAAAGAACTACAAAGTACTGCCCAGCCCCGGCTGGTGTGACTCAGTGGATTGAGTGTTGACCTGTGAACTGAAAGGTCATGGGTTTGATTCCTAGTCAGGGCACATACCTGGGTTGCCGGCCAGATCCCCAGACAGGGGCATGCAAGAAGCAACTGGCTGATGTATCTCTCGCACATCGATGTTTCTCTCCCTCTCTTTCTCCCTCCTTTCCCTCTTCTCTAAAACTAAATAAATAAAATCTTAAAAAAAAAAAAAAAAAAAGAATTACAAAGTATAACCCCGACTGACATGGCTCACAGCTGGTTGAGCATCGTCTGGAGTGAAAACTTACTGGTTCGATTCCCGGGTTACAGGCCTGGCCCAGGGGCATGTGCAAGAGGCAACCTCTCACATATCAGTGTTTCTCTCCCTCTCTTTCTCCCTCCCTCCCCCGCTCTCTAAAAATAAATAAGTAAAATCTTTTTTAAAAAAGAAAAGAAAAAAACTACAAAGTATTATTTTAAAGTTTTATCTAAGTAAATCTATAGACTTTCTCCTATGGACATATATCAGTAAAGGATAATTTTAAAACTATGAACTGTTAAGGATAATTACTTATTTCCTTGAATGGACACCACAGCATAAATTCCTACTCAGCTTTTTAATACTCAATTAGTTTATAGGTTGCTGGAAAGATCCTATAGTAAAAACTCTAGTTGAATACTGACATAACATCTCAAATTTGCATAGAAATCTCAGGCAGAGGTTATTTGTTTGAAAGCAGTCTTTTCTTGGTTAACAGCCCTGGACATCCATTATAACTCAAGGGAGTCAACAAGCCTACAAGTTTATAAATACTTTGAATTTTTTCTTTTAATAGTTTAAATTCTCAACTAGAAAGTAAACTTAAGGATATAGATATGAGTTATAACTATACAGTGCCTTGAAAATAATAAATCAATTCAATATATTTAGTAACTGATCTTATATCATCACTTGGCTTGCCCAAACTAGTACTGCCAATTTTATATTTATTCATTCATTCATTGATTTGTTCATTCATTTTTACTCCTCACTCAAGGACATGTTTATTGCTATTAGGGAGAGAGGGAAGGGGAGACAGAGGGAGAGAGAGAAAGAGGACGGGAGAGAGGGAAACACCGATGAGAGAGAAACATCAATCAGCTGCCTCCCGCATGCACCTTGAACTGGGAGGGAACCTGCAACCCAGGTACGTGCCCTGACTGGTAACTGACCCCACTGTCATGTACAGGGACGATTCTTCAACCACTGAGCCACCCCGCCAGGGCAGTAGCACCATCAGTTTTAAAGCTCAAAACTAACTACTATATTACAGGCCTAGAACCATAAACAAATTACTTAAGTCTTTTTTTTTTTAATTACTCAACAACTACTTATGTCTTAATTTACTTTGGACATATACCCTTCTAAAGAATTTGGTAAGACTTTTCAGACACCTTACCCACTGAGATGCTTTTTGAATTTCATTAAAAAGTGTTATGTTTGGTAAAAGCCTGTAATCAATGGTGTAAGTCCTCAAAGCTGTCAACGTTAAAGCCTTCATGACCCACTCCTAATCTGCTCAAGTAGATTACGTCCTGAATTACAAATAATATAATCAGAGTCTGTCCATTAAAATAGCTAATGGCCATCTAGAAATTTTCTAGGTAACAGGAAATAAAACCCTCAAATTAAATCTAGAGAGAACACAAAACTTTAGTTAGGTACCTGAGTGATTTCTATTTCTTCTTTATAGGTCTCTTATTTTAGAATACTGGTAGTTAGAAAAATTGATGAATTTGATTCTGACTTTTTTTAGAAGCATAAGGTATCAAACTTCATTTACTCAGATGAAATTTTTTGAATAGTATATAGAGGTTAGATGGGCGTTCTTCATAAATACCACCACCCATCATCAAATTATACCTGCTTACCCATTTCTTTCTTTTCAAAGGCCTCTCATTTCCATCTCATAGATAAATGCCTAGCATTATTTAGGTCCTTATTATAGTTGTTAATAACTAATCCTTGGAGTAGAAGCCACTGGAGAATTTAGTGGCCCCAAATTAATTCCACCAAATTCTGGAGTGGTTGCGTCTGAGAGCAAAGCAGCAAAATGTCATCATAAGGGAATGTGGACACAGAGAAAGGGGTAGGGTGGCGTGGGATATATCAATTTTAAAGTTCATTTCTAAAGCTGGATATTGGCCTCTGGGCATCCTTTATATTTTTTTCTACACCTTTTCCTACAATATTTAAAAAAACACTTTATTTAAAAAATAAAAATAGGCTTATTAATAAATTGGTATGGACCCAGCCCTGGTGATCAAGGAAGGTAAAGTGAATCAAGTCCTGACTTCATTGTTAAAAATCTGTTGCTGAATGACTCACTTTGTGATCCATGTGCCTCAGATTCCGTGAAACATAAAAAAATGCTCTGTAGGAATTTCATCTAGCAAGTTCTCAGGAGAAAACATACCTTTAGAAAATAAATCTTACTAAATCATGAGACATTTGGGAGTGTTACCTGTGCTCCTACCCTTATATACTTTTCTTTAAGGTCACCAACATTTTTCATTTCTGGGGAAAAAAAAACAAAAACAAAAAAACAGCCTAGACCTGAACGTTTTCCTGCTGCTCCCTAAGTCAAAGAAAAGGTATAAATCTTTTTAAAAATTAGACTAATGTCAAGAAATGATTCAGAAGATTTCTCCCACTTTGCTTATATTTAACAATCCTTTAATGAACATCCATTTAAAACTTTTTCCCATCTTTCCAACTTTACCTTATCCAAAAACCCAGAAGTTTGCAAAAATGAATCTTCAATAACAATGGACTTCCTTTTCACTTAAAAGCTTTGAAACTCTGAGCTACACATATAATTATCAGCCTGATCTCCAGCTATCTCTGAGATAATGACACTTCAAATGTAAAGCACTGACTTCAGAAATATTTATACCAAAGTATTGCCTCATGAGAAATGGAAAACCACCACAATGGAAAAAGTCTGAAACTTATTTGGAAATTGTATAACTGAGTTGAAAAAGTAAGTCAATTATTTAAAATGGTCTTGTTTATAGAAGTCTAGAGTTCTAGTTCTATATCACATATATCTATCAATTGCCCAAGCCCTGCCAAATACTAGTAAAACACCACTGAACTCTAAATATGAGTTTCTGTCGTTATCTTCTGCAAAGGCAAGAAATGAACAGATGGTTTCCTAGCAGTATTATATAAAAAAAACTCCAAAGGGACCAAGTAAAACAAAACTATGTGTGGTAGATGAATACAATTAAGTGAAAAATAACTAATAATGTTTTCATTCATTCTCTACAAAGTTATAAACGTCCCAAAGTTATAAACATCAAAATCCTTGCATTCAAATTCCTATAAAACATTCAACTTCACCTGTAGATCTGCCTTGTCTGTCAAGATTTTATTTCTTTGCCTTTTATTACTCACCAGTTGCATCTGGATTTACCGGTCTGGAGACATCAGCTTGCCCCATGATTATATTGTCTGATGTGTGTCACGACAACAAACTGTGCTGGACCAAAGCGAACTTTTCTTAAAAGATAAATCCACATAAGGAGGGGACGGGCACTCCTCTCTCAGTGTCACTGCCAAACATCAGGAAATGGTATGAGGTCAGTCTGCCGGAGTTTCTCTTTCCCTGTCCCGGCCTGGGCACTTGTGGTTCGCACAAATGCGTCTTCACGCTGGCTCTCTTCACACAGGAATGCCTGTCATTCCAGGGTGCACACTGTGAAGAGCAGAAGTGCAGGAAGGGGAGGAGACTGCCAACCACATTCTAGCTGCTGAGCGGCACAGCCCTGAAAGTCCACACCTACTTTTCCTGACATGAGCTTGGTTCCTGCTCTCCAGAAGAAAGGGAGCTTGCTCAAGAGTCGACCGAACAACTTGCAAATGTATCACACAAAACCCCATCAGAGTTACGTACAGCAGGCTAATGGGAGCAGACATCCACTCGAAGGTATGTTTTGATACAGGCTTGCCTAAAATGTATCAGACTGTTCTTACATTTCCCTGATGGCTCTAAAATTGTATTTCCTACCTGTGAGTGGCATACCGGAAGCAGCATGAGTTCTACATACTGGGAATTAATAACATTAGGAACATAATTTTAGGATTGAGTATACCTTTTCTGAAAATAAAAAGAAATATTTCTGAAAATTTTGCTTACTAAGATATAAACTTGAAATAAATATCTGGAAGGTATTCTACAATATTTCTTTTTGCTAAAGCTCAATAACTACCACATGATTTTGGGGACTACAAAGGAGCAGTCCCACACGTTGGGTGTAATACATGGAAACATCAGCCAACCACATGCAGCAACTGAAAGTCCAGGCTTGCTTACGATTTTTCATTTCTACTGAGATATAACTAATTTACATATAGGCAAATACATAAGCATTAAGACTACAGCTTGATGAACTTTTATTTACATACATGCCTTTGGATGCTAACACTAAATTTTCTAAATGTAAAAAAGCTACACATGCCATACTTATGAGTGGCCACATATTGTGGGTTATTTCACAAGCCCTTGAAGGTAAAATGGGGGAGTAACAATTTCAGTATTATATTAAGACATTTTACACTGGTTATTTCATTTAATCACCACCACGACTAACTATGTGTTGTGAAGAATATATTACTTGCCCTATTATCAGATAAGAAAACTAAGGCTAGTGAGGTCAAATCTCATGTCTTATATCACCTAGTTTTTTAAGTGCCAAAGCCCTAATATTCCTTCAACAAATGACAGTTACCCAAAACAGAGCTTTTAGTTTAAATCTCTGTTTTTCAAACTGAGATCACAGAAGGCGTTCCAGTATCTGGACTTTTGCTTTTCCTTAGCACTTTCTTCTTCCCCCCCACTATCTGCTTTGACACACAAAAAATAGCAAAGGTAACAAAGAAAAAAATGATAACGCTAAGGCACCAGTAAGTAAAAAATGTGTAGAAATACTTAGGCAATGTTTAATTGTTAATACTGGCAGTAGTCAGAAAAACATTATGATGTTGACCATTAAAATGGGAAAGAGAACAAAAGGAAAAATACATGGAAAGAATGCTCCAGTGTAAGAAGACTGCCCAGTACCATTTGAACCCTGGCACTCACGTGAGTATTTAACCTAAAAGTGGACATGTGCAATAGTAGTTCCCACTACTATAAAATGGGGAGGCAAAAGGTGGCAAATGCATTGCTCAGCACCCAGTAGGTACTCAACATTATTATACTCATCGTCGTCACCACCACTATCATGAAGATAATACAGCATGTTGTTTAAGAGGATGAGCTTTGGAGGCAACTGAAATTTTAATTTCAGATCTATCACTTGGCGGCGAGACTAGGTAAGTTACTCCAACTCTCTGGGCCTTGGTTTTCTAATTTGTAAAATGGGCAATACAACATTAAACAGTGCAGGGCAATTGTAAGGATGAAATGACATGGACATTAAAAAAGCTGTTTGTAATGTGCCTGGCACATGAAAAGCTCTAAAAAAATGCAAGCAGCAATTATCATAGTTCTTACAGGGGGAAAAAAAAAGAAAGGAGAGGCCAGATCAAGAGCAGCCAGATATACGTGACAAAAAACTTAGTCATTACAAAGAGGTTAGTCAGAAACGGAAGAGGATGACATTTCTGTTTCATGAATCCAAAAAGCAAATTAGAAGATGCAGGCCAAGAAGGAAGTCTGGTTGGTGTACAGACACATCAAGCAGATAGAACAGTCCAGACAAAAGTATTACCGTCAGTAAGTTTACTTATTTATTTATTTTTACTTGATTTATTTATTTTTAAGCAGAGGGAAAAAGAAGGAGAAAGAGAGGGAAAGAAACATCAATGTGTGGTTGCCTCTCACAGGCCCCTCCTGGGCACCTGGCCCCACAACCCAGGCATGTGCCCTGACTGGGGATTGAACTGGTGACCCTTTGGTTGGCAGGCTGGCACTCAATCCACTGAGCCACACCACCCGGGACCTGTCAGTAAGT
Source organism: Micronycteris hirsuta (assembly GCA_004026765.1). NCBI lineage: Eukaryota > Metazoa > Chordata > Mammalia > Chiroptera > Phyllostomidae > Micronycteris > Micronycteris hirsuta. Next base: position 101,864 of record PVJI01004154.1, on the reverse strand, counting down.
TTAAATCAGGCACATCTCACACACACACACCCCCCCCCCAGAAACAGTACTGCAAAATCTATGTTGACAGGACCACACAAGAGCAGAACAGATAGATTTATGGATCCTGGCATGGCTGCTGTTTACTATCAAATTTAAATGCCCATCATAGCTTGGCTCAAGATTGATTTTAGGTTACTGTGAAGGCGGCAATAAAACTTAAAGATAAAAGAATCACAAGATTCTTAGTGATCATCTGGCTCAATCTTCTACTCCTTACAGAAAAAGGAAATTGATGGTCAAAGAGGCTAAATGCCTTGCTCAGAGCCAGGACCAAAACCCAAGTCTTTTGATTCTAACTCTAAGTCTCACTTCGGCTTTTGTATAAAATGGTCAAGGAAATACCTACTTCCTATCGACATATTCATTTCACAAGGAAGTCCATACCCTACAACTTAAGAAATCTCTCAGAAATGCTAATTCTGTTGCCTATGCACCAAGCCAATAAATGTTCCTTGACCAACAATATTTACTTTATGCCAGCTGGTAAAAGCAGACAAGCACAGAGAGAGGAAGATCCTGGCCCACTGATGGCTTTAAAATGTAACGATGAAAGACTTGAATTCATTCTAGTTTTTCCATGCATTACATTTTAGAAATGCAAAGGAAAGTCTAACTTTAACTTTATAAGAAGTACACACTATTGTTAATAGTCGCTTAATAAAAGATACTCTTTTTTTAAGAGTATTTTTCCTCCACAGATTATTGCTTCAAGGAATGGGGGAGGTTACGTAAAAACTTATGAATCTCTTCCTGTATATCTGGGGAAGAGCAAGCAAGGCCTTATAAAAAGACAGGGAAGAGCTGAGCACTCAGAACCTTCAGTGACATTTACAACAGCAAAACTTTCTGTTGGCAAGCACATCATATCATACGCTAACATGAAAATATGTTTTATGTTTTCAGTAAACAGGTTACAAGATCAATCAGGAGAGTATGAGGCTTTCATTTAAACGTTACTTATGCTTAAAGTACCAATATAAACTGGATTACCTAGGAGAGTAAGCTCTTAGCTATTTTAATCACATTTCTCTAAGCTTAATTCAGCATACTACTTTCTTATGCCCTGAGTATCTTGAGGAGGGTGAAATCTAGTGGGAGGTTAGGAAAAAGTGACTTTCCTCCAGAAAAGGCTGACCAACAGAAATTATTAATAGGTCACACGGACACATATTCAAGTAAAAGACTAATTTTCAACTTCTGGGTTTGTAACTGGGGGAGGAGCGGTTTCCTCTTCTTCACCCCACGATGAAATTCTAATCTAATCCAGTGGGCTCTGGAGAGTCCTAGGCAATAACATCCTTCAAAGAATAACCTGTGTCTAGACATCCATGAAGAAAGTAGAAAGCCTTGCTAGTCACTTGGGAACTCTTCATTATTTCCTCTGTTTTTATATATTTTCCCCTTGGCCTGAAATTTCTTTCCCAGACCCATCTAGGAAACTCTTACTCATCCTTTAAGAACTGGCTCAACTGTTGCTTCCATTATTACAAGCCTCTCACCCAAGCAGAACTCCAATAAAGATTTACTGATTGCTGGCTATGTGTCCATCAATGTGTTGGTGCTAAAAACAAGTTTTTGCCCTTAACATGCTTATGGTCCAAGCAAACAGGATCTACAACAGAGTGTGATGAGAACTTAGGCGCTATACAAACACACATGGTTAGGGTGTGGCTGTCGAGCTTTGTCCTGAGAATCGGAGAAAATACCTTGAAAGAAGTGAGATCAAAACTGAAAGAGCCAGTCCTGTGATGAGAGAGGTGAGAAAAAGCAACAAGCATTGAGAGGTATGACTGGGAAGGTAAAGAGCTGGTCACCACTGATTGTCCTGGACGTACGTCCCTGAATTACAGTGATCGTCAGACTTTTCTATGGGCAAGAAATGTCTCCGGGCAGGGCCATACTGTGTTTATCCTTAAACTCTCAACTACCGGCACAAGTTAGTGCACAGTGGGCACGCAACAAGTATTTATGAACCTCGAGTAGATGGGCAGAAAGAGCATTCTTCAATTTTAAGCTTTGCTCACAGAATCTAGTAACAAAAGACCATTCGGGGCCCTGGCTGGTGTAGCTCAGTGGATTGAGCACGGGCCTGTGAACCAAAGGGTCACCTGTTCGATTCCCAGTCAGGGCACATGCCTGGTCTCGGGCCAGGGCCCCAGTACGGGCTGTGTGAGAGGCAACCACACTGATGTTTCTCTCCCTCTCTTTCGCTCTCCCTTACCCTCCCTCTAAAAATAAATAAATAAAATATCTTTTAAAAAAAAGACCATCAGGGTGAAAAGTGCTACGAATGGAGGCTGACGGAAATGTAGAGACCATGGACTATTCTATCATTTCAAACAATCCTAAGATTGTTGTGAAACCTCACTTTTGTGGATAAAAATGGCATGCTCAGGATTGTTTTTGAGAATTCACTGCTTTGCAAGTAGTAATTTTCAAAGGAGACAAATTTGTCAGGTGAATGTTTACATAAAACCTCATATAATCACTACTGTTAGGCTCAAGATACTCAGCAGAAAACATCTGTACTCCGTGTGAACGAGCCCGAAGCACAGGCTGAAAGAGACAGTGATGGTTGAAGGTAATGCAGGGCTACTGGTATCACCAGATGATCATCCACTTAACCCCAGTAACACTGGTTTCTTTCTGTGGCTGGCTCACTGGGTGCAAAAACCACACACACCCGCCTATTATATACCGAATACCGTAACTCTTGTTCCCGCCTACCCCCACCTACACAAGCCAGCATGGCTTACCAATGGAAGAAAGCAGAGGCTCTGGAGTCACATATAACTGTAAAATTTCAGCTTTCCCATTTACTGATTAAGTGACCCTGAACACGTTTCTTAAGTGAGCCTGTTTCCACATCTGTAAAATGGAGATAATTACTCATAGAGTTGTTGTGAGGGTTAAATAAGAGACTCTAAAGGTTTTGATGATTGAAGGTGCTTAATATATTTGGCTCCCTCTTGCCCCACTTAGGTTCTTTTTTTTTTTTAAGATGCTATTTATTTTAAGTTTAGAGAGAGGAGAAGAGAGGGAGAAAGAGAGGGAGAGAAACAGCAATGTATGGTTGTCTCTCACATGGCCCTCACTGGGGACCTGGCCTGCAACCCAGGCATGTGCCCTGACTGGGAATTGAATCAGCGACCTTTCAGTTCATAGGCTGGTGCTCAATCCACTGAGCCACACCAGCTAGGGCCCACTTAGATTCTTTATATAAATGAATGTTTAAGTTTAAAGGTTTTATTTATTTTTAGAGAGAGGGGAAGGGGGAGAGAAACCTCTTGCATACCCCCAACTGGGGACCTGGCCCACACACACCCAGGCCCGTGCTCTGACTGGGAATCTACCTAGGCAACCTTTCAGTTTGTAGGATGAAGCCCAACCCACTGAGCCACACCAGGGAGGGCATGAGTGTTTAAGTTTAAACACCACACTTTTTAGGAAAAATGGGCAGTTCTGATGATATGCTTTTATGTCACAGTGGCTATATACATACATGAAGTAATGTGTCTGTTCAGAAGCCTACAAGCTGTTAGACTGTGTCTATGGGCAAAAGAAACTGAAATTATGCTGGAGAGCTACTGAATTTCAGCTTCATGGAATGAAAGAATTAGGCTAGAAAACTGGCACTGCCTTTTTACTTTCTCTTACAAGGTTTTGTTTTGAAGACAGTACGTTTTCATGGATGCCTTAGAGGTTAGGAGAATACTTCTAGAAATGAGAGAGTTATAAGAAATTATATTAAACAGGGAAGCTTCAGTTAAGAAAGACAAAAGGATACTTTTATGAGATTTGGGAAGTTCCTTAGAGTACAGGAGAGTCCGTGGGAAAGGCAGGCCTAGCTGATAGTGAGAATTAGCTGAATGGAAACAAGAGGATATGAAACAAATAATTAAGGAAAAAGATTCCTAGGTTGTGGGGACGAAGGATAAAGGGGGGGGGAGAGGAAGACAGAAATGATATTGATGGAGCTTCAAACCACTATTAACAGTGGGCAGTTTAATTGGATTATTGCCAAACTCCCTCTGGTTATGAAATTCTATGGCAGAGCCAAGCGAATTAATTCAATCACAATCAATAATGTTCTATTTCAAATAATGACTCCAAGGAATTTTTTTATTATGGAAAAGAAAAGTGGTCATGATACACTTTATATAACTAATGTGACTCAATACTTGTCATTTAATGCTAAACAGATGTTTAACGAACTGGATTATTATCAGGAGACCACAAACTTCATTTATTCATTGCACAAATATCTCCTGAACATCTCTATAAAGTATCAGGTATTGTTCCAGTGTCGGGGACACAGCAGTGAATGTGATGGGGGAAAATCCACGCCTTCTTTCTAGTATGCTAGATGGGGGCAAGTGCACAGAAAGCAATTATTCGGAACAGGAAACAGGGAGGGCGAAGAGAGTGCCGAATTATAAACCGTGTGAGCAGAAAGGCCGCACTGGGAAGGTGACTATACATAAAGACCTGAAAACTCCTCAATTAACGTTCTCTGTCATTTTCCTAATGCTATAGTTCCTTCAGTTCTAAACTGATGTAAAACAAAAAGCAACATTTCCAAATGTACTAAAAAGAAATATTAATTACACTATAGTATATTTTTAATGACATGATTATCAAATGTGCTGCTCAGTTCTCAACTATCTAAAGATGTTTAATACTATGGTCAGTACTATCCAATCCTATGGTCACTAGCTACATAAGATTACTTACATTTACATTAGTATTTAATGTTTATATTAAATACAAAGTGCAATTCCATTTCTCGGTTGTGCTAGCCACATTTCAGGTGCTCAACTGCCACACTGGACAGTGCGGACATAGAACCCTTCCATCACTGCACCAAGTTCTATTGGACATGCTGAACCTAACAGATTTTTAAAGCACACAGAGGCCTTTCAGTAATAACAAAACAGTATTCAAAGCAGACTCCACATTTCATCAGCATGGGGTATCTATTTTCCATGGCACCAACTACTGAAGGCAGTGACTCTGAAGGAAACTTGACAGTTAAAAAAAACTTTCCTTTTACCCAGTAGAAACTGCTGAGCTACTTATACTCCCTCTTCAGTAACCGAGTTACTACTTCTTTTTCAGTTAGTCTTTGACTATTAATGACAATTCAAAGTCTACAGAAGAATAATGGTTTTATTTCAGTTTACAGATCTACTGAGAATTACATCCATTTGTTACCAATCAAACAACCTCCATCTTACATTTAATAATATTTTTTCTACTCAAAATTGTACTTTTCATGAGGTAGGTTTTATGTAGTTACAGTGAAAGTGACTGAATAGTCTTACTTTCCAGGAAAACATTTTATAACATCACAATACATTCAGCCCTGGCTGGTGTGGCTCAGTGGATTGAGCGCGGGCTGCGAATCAAAGGGTCGCCGGTTCGATTCCCAGTCAGGGCACACGCCTGGGTTGCCATGCCTGGGTTGCAGGCCAGGTCCCCAGTGGGGGCCACATGAGAAGCAAGTACACTCTGATGTTTCTCTCTCTTTCTCCCTTCCTTCCTTTCTGACTAAAAATAAATAAATCACAATACATTCATAAAAACTAAATCCCAATTGGCCTCTATTAAGGAACCAGAAGGTATCAGTGATATGTAGAAACTAAACAGTCAGAAATCAAGTAATGTTGCCCAGTAAAGTGGCATTCATTGCTGGTGACTCAGAGAGATGACTCTTAGCCACCGCCACTTCTCTCCTTCCTCCTTTCTTACGTAACTCTTTCTAACTCATCTGGCCCTTAATTTCACATTAAGTGAATGAGAAAGAAATATAAATATTCCCAACACTCAGCCACATATCCGGTGGGAATAAAGTAAATGTCTGATAATAGCTATAATGGTTGTAAATGTTATTCAAAAATTTCTAACAAGGAACGTCCGTGTTAGAAACATTCTTTTCCTGTACATGTGCAGGAGAATACAACCATCTTCTACTAAATAAAAGTTCTCAGTAATTAACACCTGGTTACACTATGAGTCAACAGTAATTCCTACAAAAGAATCAAGGATGCCCAGGCTGGTGTGGCTCAGTGGATTGAGTGCCCTCCAGCAAATCAAAAGGTTGCTGGTTCAATTCCTGTTCGGGGCACAAGCGTGGGTTGTGGGCCAGGCCCCTGGTTGGGGGCAGGTGAGAAGCAACTGGTCTCACACAATGAAGTTTCTTTTCTCTACCTCTCTAATCTCCTTCCCTTCCCCCTCTCTAGAAGTAAATAAAAATCTTTTTAAAAAAAGGAACCAAGGATAGCCCTGACTGGCATAGCTCAGTGGATTGAGCGCGGGCTGCAAACCAAAGGGTCGCAGGTTCGATTCCCAGTCAGGGCACATGCCTGGGTTGCAGGCCAGGTCCCCAGTGGGGGCCACATGAGAGGCAACCACACATTGATGTTTCTCTCTCTCTCTCTCCCCCCTCCTCCCTTCCCCTCTCTAAAAATAAATAAATAAAATCTAAAAAAAAAAAAGGAACCAAGGATATTACATGAAGGGTGTTTCTATCAAACCTGCTTTAGCCATTAATTCAAATGCACTTTATTATGAAATAAAGGTATGACATATCCATCTCTTTTGTACCATTCCCTTCTCTCAGAACCCTCAGTTTTTTATGCAAGGAGAAGAAGCAAACAAAAAAAAAGGTATGTATAATATTTCTAAATGCAAAGAGAAATTATGTTTTGGATTATATATACCCTTGCTTCTAATCTTGTTTTTAAAACTGTAACAGCAAAAACTGTCAGCACTTTAGGAAAACAGGCTAGCGAGGCGGAAGAACACGTGGACAACCTGTGCCTTTGCTCACCTGTCTGTGCTAGAGTCACCAACCAGCTCAGTCCTAGCTTCACCTTTCAGAAAAGCTCATCTTTATTAGTGCTGCAGAGACTGTAAAAAGTGCAGTCACCAAATAAAACCTCTTCAAGATGCAAATTTGATTTTTTTAGCCTAAAAATAATTTCTTTTACTGAAAAGCCCTAAATTGAACAGTATCCACTTAGCAACTGAACTCTGTCCATACTCACCTTGCTTCTAGGCCTAGGCATCAAAAGCCTTCAGAATACCACCTATTATAAACTCCAAGGAAGAGGTGACTACCAGTTTGTTGTATTGTTTTGAAAAGAAAAAAGAAAAGGACTGAAATGATTCTTCTGGGATTTACTCACTTGGGGCATGAAGTCTTCTGTATCTTTAAACAGTTTTCTAAATCTTGCTGGTCTGACAGAATCTGTCTGTGGAACGTGGTTTTCAAATTTGACATCCTCCTGTGTGTGCCTGGAGCAGTAATAGTTTCTTTCCACCTGTCTCCAGTTTCATCCCTTTCTAGTTAATCTGTTGTCAATAGCAGTGCCACAGTGATCTTTATAACACAAATTTAAGTGTCCTTCATCTTACAAAAAACATCCTTCAAGACCTGACCCAATGCCTACCTCTCCATCTGGTCTCCTCTCTCGCCATTCTCCCACGCCTGCTGTGTTTAGTCTCAATACTTGTCTTCAGTCCTACTGAACCACTTGGAGTTCCTAGACTGCAGCATATTCTCCCAGCTCTACCAACCACTCATTCGCTGTTCTAGCTCTCTGGAACGCCCACATTCCCTAATCTGGCGAACGCAAGCTCCCTCAAAATTTGGTTTGTGTGACACTTCCTCTAGGACGTCTTCTCTGAACATCTACTTTTCTACACTTAAGACTGAGTTAGGCACCCCACTTCTGTTCTCCAATGTCACCCTGAATATACCTCTACATATAGAGGTACATATCACTCTTATTATTATCTATTTACTTTCATTATAGTTATCTGTCTGTCCTATATTCTTTGAAAGCAGAAATTTTCTTTATATCCTCAGCAAATAACATACTGCTCAACATAGAATGGATATTCAATAAATATTTGGAAAAAATGGAAGAAGGCAAAGGGGGAATGGGGCCTTTTGCTAATTTAGCTTAGAGGTGTTCCTTTTAGGTCATGGAGTATCTATGGTGAGGAAAGACCCAGTCTTGTAGGTAATGAACACATTATAACACATCACTGAAGAATTTCATGACAAAAAGGAAAAAAAAAGACCTAACTGAGATTATCTTGCAAACTAGTAGCTATATGTGAACAACACTGCCATCTTTTAATAATGGTTGCTTTTAGATTTATGAAAAGCCTATTTTTAAAAAGTTGCTCTGCTTTTCTTCTAGTCTGAGAGAAACACCAGGTCTAAAGTAGCACCGCCAGTTTTTAATCTCTCAAAGCTGATTTCTGGTCTCTGCGTCTTCTCCCCTTCACTCCTATTTCTTGGTTTCTGATCATTTCACTAAGTGATAAAAGTTTCCATCAGAAAAATCAGAACATAATGAAATAAAATACTAAATTCACAATGATCTACTCTGTTACATATGAACATCTCTAACAAAAGATATAGTGAAAAAGAAAGCTAAAACTTAGAAAAAATAAACTAAGTTCAATTTCCCATCCATTCCTTCTCCCCAGTCTCTCTGAATAACAGCTAAACATGACCGAGCATGCACCGTAATGCCAGGAATTATTCTAAGTGTTTTACATGTATTAACTCATCTAATTCTTATGACAGACATATAAGAAGGATACCATTTATTATCCTAATTTATGAGAAAACTGAGTTACACAGGGGTTAACTTATCCAAGGAGTTAAGAGCTAATAAATGGCAAAGGTAGAATTCATATCTAAGTCATCTAGATGTGAATCTCCACTACTAACTACTACACTATAGATCTAAATATACATTGGATTCACACAATACCTCTTAGATGCTTAAATAAGGACATTTATTTTTAACCTTATAAAAACTCTGGAAGGTATTCCAATATTACTTAACAAAAGTAAAATTCAGACACAGAGCAGTTATGCATATTGCCAAAAATTACCATGCTAAAATTAAAAAGCAAACATTTGTTCTCTTAGCTCACCTCTGACATTTCCAGTATGAGAAATTTCAGAAAAATTCCAGTATGATCATCAATAAGAATGATGCGTCTATTTCAAAATCAATTTTAAAATGAATTTCTTAGAAAATAAATAAAAGGTCTAAAATCAAAAAGAGTTGGCCATTTGGGTCAGAGACATTTCTACTGTTCCTCAAACTGAATCTACAATACACTCCAGCCTCGGTGTTTCAAGAGAAATGACATTTACCAAGCACAGGTTTATAACACCTTTACCCCACATTACAACTGGAGGCATTATTATTAGCAGTGCACAAGTAGGTTTCAACACCAAGTACTGTCTATCTGTACTCCTGAAGGCAGTTAGGAAGCCCCTAGTTTTCCCTATCTGCCCATGTTCACCCAAATCTCCTGTTAGATACGAAACAGAAACTCTCCTTAAAGAAATTACCACTGAACTGTTCAAAGAACACAGATATAGAAAAGGAAGTACAAGTGCTACACAAGCAAATTTTGTTTTAATAATTTCCTTAAGCACAAGTCATGTTGAATAACACGGCATGAAATCCCAACAACACAACTATTTTTATCGGTATAAAAACATTGATTCACTCTGCCTAGCATTAGTAATAGTTCTTAACCTCTCTGAGAACTGAAACTGTTTTATTTATTTATTTTTTTGGCATTCATGACAGCTATGGTGGTGTGCCAACAAAAATCTATTGAGTGATTTAATAAATCAATCATCCATCCGTCCATCCATCCACCTTTTCACCTTTTGGTTGGGGTTAGAGTATGCAGTAAGTATGAATAAATATTCAAGCAAAACTAAATGAACTTCATTGTAACCCATGTTAACCCATTGCCCTGGATACATTATAAGATTATAACCAGAACTAAATAAACACACACCTTTAGAACATCCTAGCAAGAGTGTCTTTTCTTTGGTGCCACCTTTTTCTTTTATATTTAAGACATATTTTTTACAGTTCTTTTTTTTTTTTTAAGATTTTATTTATTTATTTTAGAGAGAGGGGAAGGGAGGGAGACAGGGAGGGGGAGAAACAGCAATGTATGGTTGCCTCTCACATGGCCCTCACTGGGGACCTGGCCTGCAACCCAGGCATGTGCCCTGACAGGGAATCAAACCGGGACCCTCTGGTTCCCAGCCCACGCTCAATCCACTGAGCTACACCAGCCAGGGCTACAGTTCTTGTTATTCTAGCCTTTTGATTATCAATTTCTAAACTAAAAGGGAAAAAGACTGACTCTGGGGGGAAAAATGGGCAAAAGAAAGCAGACTCACCTGTTTTACAGCATTTAAATTATATTGGGAGAACAAAGAAGAAAAATAAAAGATATAAAATCAAATAAAACTTAAATACAAAAATTTAAATATAGAAAATATTTAAATGGTCAGGTCAAATATAGTATTTAATCTTTTTATGCAATGAAAAAAAAAGGTAAGCTGTAGCTGCAGATTGCAATCTGATATAATGTTACTCTGGCTACCAAAGATAAACACCAATTTGATGAGAAAAAAACCAACACACACACACACCTTCAATAAGGAATTAGAGGCCAAGAGCACCATTCTACTAGGCCATTCTATTACTATTACCATGTATCTTACTGATTATGTTATTACAGTTGTCCTGATTTTCCCTCCTTTGCCCCCCTCCACTCAGCACCCCCCCATCCCCAGGCAATCCCTCCACCACTGTTCATGTCCATGGGTCATGTGCATAAATTCTTTGGATACTGCATTTCTTATATTGTACTTTACATCCCCATGGCTATTCTGTAACTACCTATTTGTACTTCTTAATCCCCTCACCATTTCACCCATTCTCCTCACCCCCTTCCCATCTGGCAACCATCAAAACACTCCCCATATCCATGATTCTGTCTGTTTTTCTTGTTTGTTTAGTTTGTTTTTTATATTCGATTGTTGATAGATATGAATTTTTGCCATTTTATTGTTCATAGCTTTGATCCTCTTCTTTTTCTTAAGTAAGTCCCTTTAACATTTCATATAATAATGGTTTGGTGATGACGAACTCCTTTAGTTTTTTCTTCTCTGGGAAACTCTCCAAACGATAGTTTTGCTGGGTAGAGCAATCTTGGCTGTAGGTCCCTGCTTTTCATGACTTTGAGTATTCCTTGCCAATCCCTTTTAGCCAGCAAAGTTTCTTTTCCTTTCTTTTTTTAAAGATTTTATTTATTTATTTTTAGACAGAAGGGAAGGAAGGGAGAAAGAGAGGGAGAGAAACATCAGTGTGTGCTTGCTTCTCACGTGGCCCCCACTGGGGACCTGGCCTGCAACTCAGGCATGTGCCCTGACTGGGAATCGAGCCAGCAACCCTTTGGTTCACAGCCTGCGTTCAATCCGCTGAGCTACACCAGCCAGGACAGCAAAGTTTCTTTTGAGATATCAGCTGACAGTCTTACGGGAACTCCTTTGTAGGTAATTAGCTTCTTTTCTCTTGCTGCTTTTAAGATTCTCTCTTTATCTTTAAACTTTGGCATTTTAGTTATGATGTGTCTTGGAGTGGGCCTCTTTGCATCCACCTTGTTTGGGACTCTGTGCTTCCTGGGCTTGCATGTCTACTTCCTTCACCAAATCAGGGAAGTTTTCATTAATTATTTTTTAAAATAGAGTTCCAATTTCTTGCTCTTTTTCTTCTCCTTCTGGCACCCCTATGATGTGAATGTTGGACCTCTTGAAGTTGTCCCAGAGACTGCTTACACTATCCTCATTTTTTTTGTATTCTTTTCTCCTCTTCTTGTTCTGATAGGTTGTTTTTTGCTTCCTCATGTTCCAAATCATTGATCTGACTCTCGATTTCATCCACTCTACTGTTGATTCCCTGTAAATTGTTCTTTATTTCAATTAGTGTATCCTTTGTTTCTGACTGGACTGTTTTAATGCTGCTGAGGTCCTCACTAAGTTCCTTGAGCATACTTATAACCAGCATTTTGCAATCTACATCTGATAGATTTCTTATCTCCATTCTGTTTACCTTTTTTTCTGGTATCACCTTCTTTTAATGGAAGCCTCCACTATGTGGTGCATGGGCGTGTGCACATATGCACGTGTTTTGTACTCAACTGATATTTCACACTGGAATCTTATAAAAACTATCTTGCCTTTGAGTCAAGTAAAAGTTCTATCATGAAAGGTCATTAACATTATAGAACTCTGAAAAATGCAAGAAGCCAACCACTGAGGCTGTTTTGAAACTAATGGATTCCTGCCTAATGGGAAATGTATTATCAACTTCTTTTAAAAATATTTTTTATTTACTTATTTTTAGAGAGAGGAAAGGAGGAAGTAGGAGAGGGAGAGAAACATCAATGTGTGGTTGCCTTTTGAGCACCCCCTACTGGAGACCTGGTCTGATATACAAGCATGTGCCTTGACTGGGAATGGAACCCGTGACTTCCTTGCTTCACAGGCTGGCACTCAGTCCACTGACTCACACCAGTCAGGGCTATATTACCAACTTTTAAATCCTACTGAGCATACTTAAACTGAATTTTAAGCAAAATTGAGGAAAAACACCTTTTAATCAAAGGAATTAACTTATGACTTAACTAAAACATAAACATTTCAAAAACTTTAATGTTTTTTATATTAAAAAGAAAAACATCAACTGGTTTGCTCTCATGTGTGTCCCAAATAAGGAGTGAACCTGCAACCCAGGCATGGGCCCTGAACAGGAATTGAGCCCACAAACCTTCAGTTGTAGACTTTCTATGACTATATTAAGTGAGATAGGACAAATGTCAATTTTATTTTTGTACCATTTTTGTCAGCTTTTAGTTATTAAGATTTTGCTAATTTATAAAATAAATGGGCATATTTTCTTTTCCCATGATCTACTATGTTTGATATAGCATTATAATTATCTGCTTCTTCAAACTATGAATGAAATTGTCCATAAAGCCCACTGGGCTTAGATGAGTTTTAACTTTCCTTCCATGACTATTAGTCTATATGGAATTTTTATTTCTTGAGTCACTTTGGTAAATTATATTTTTCTAGAAAATTACTTATTTCACCAGGAATTCAACAAAGGTGCTATAGTAATTGAATGGCCAATATGGTTTCAACTTTGTACCATATCCAAATATTAAGTCAAAAAGAATCATTAACCTAAGCCTTGGCTGGTATGGCTCAGTGGACTGAGTGCCGGCCTGCGAACCAAAGAGTCACTGGTTCGATTCCCAGTCAGGGCACGTGCCTGGGTTGCGGGCCAGGTCCTCAGTAGGGGGTCGTGCGAGAGGCAACCACAGATTGATGTTTCTCTCCCTCTCTTTTCCCCTCCCTTACCCTCTCTCTAAAACTAAATAAATAAAAATCTTAAAATATATATATATTGTTTAAAAAAAAAAAGTTTTCATCAAAATAAAAACTTTTGTACAGAACAGGCTGGCAGCTCTGGGGGAGGGGATCAGGGAGTGGAAAGAGCAAGCAAAGAGGAAAAAGATCTCATGGACATGGACAACAGTGTGGTGATTGTGGGGGAGAGATAGGTATAAGGGGATACTTGATAATGGAAAAATATACAATAAAGAATTTTTTAAAGATTAAAAAGAATAAAAAATAATAAAAAAAATTAAAAACTTCTGGCCTGGCCAGATAGTTCAGTTGATTAGAATGTCATCCCCAATATGCCAAGGTTGTGGGTTCAAACTCCTGTCAAGGAACATGCAAGAATCAACCAATGAATGCATAAATAAGTGGAATAACAAATCGATGTCTGTCTCTCTCCCCCCTTCCCCATCTTTTCTAGCTAAAATAAATCAATAAATAAAAATTTTAAAAAGTAAAAATTAAAATTAAAACTTCTGTGAAGACAAGCCACAGAGTGGGAGGAAACATTTGTATAACACATTATCTCAGAAAAAAACTGGTATGCAGTCCTGGCTGGTGTGGCTTAGTGGATTGAGTGGCGGCCTGTGAACCAAAGGGTTGCCAGTTCGATTCCCCAGTCAGGGCACATGCCTGGGTTGCGGGCCAGGTCCCCAGTGAGGGTCATGTGAGAGGCAACCATACACTGCTGATTTCTCTCCCTCCCTTCCCGTCTCTTTAAAAATAAATAAAATCCTTGCCCTGGCTGGTGTAGCTCAGTGGATTGAGCACGGGCTGGGAACCAGAGGGTCCCGGTTCGATTCCCAGTCAGGCCACATGCCTGGGTTGCGGGCCAGGTCCCCAGTGAGGGCCATGTGAGGAGCAACCATACATTACTGTTTCTCTCCCTCTCTGTCTCCCTCCCTCCCCCTCTCTCTAAAAATAAATAAATAAAATCTTTAAAAAAAATTTTGCTAGAAAAATAAGCTAGTTTTTAAAAGATTTTATTTATTTATTTTTAGACAAAAGGGAAGGGAGGGAGATAGAGAGGGAGAGAAACATCAATCAATGTGTGGTTGCCTCTCATGTGGCCCTCACTGGGGACCTGGCCTGCAACGCAGGCATGTGCCCCGACTGGGAATTGAACTGGGACCCTCTGGTTCCCAGCCCGCGCTCAATCCACTGAGCTACACCAGCCGGGCCTAAGCTAGCTTTTAAAAATAATAAATGATCTGAACATTTCATCAAAGAAAAGATCTGGATGGCAAATAAACACATGAAAAGTTACTCAACATCATTAGTCACTAGGGAACTACATATTGAAACCAGAATGAGATACCACTACACACCTCTTAAGCATGGCCAAAATCCAAAACAATGACAAAACCAAATGGAGAGCAGCAGGAACTCTCATTCATTACTGTGGGAATGCAAAATAGAAGATTATCTGGTAGTTCCTGACAAAACTAAACTTACTCTTACCACATGTTCTAATAATTGCACTCCTTGGTATTTACCCAAATACCTAAAAACATGTCCACACAAAAACCTGCACATAGATGTTTAGAGTAGTTTCATTCATAACTGCCATAACTTGGAAGCAACGAAGATGCCCATCTGGTGAGTGAATAAACTGTATTACATCCAAATAATGGAACATTATTCAGTGCTAAAAAGAAAGGAGCTATGAAGCCACAAAAAGACACAAAGGAACCCTAAATGCAATATGATTCTAACTATATGAAATTCTAGAAAAGGCATGAAAGGAATGAATCACTGAAACATGCAACAACATGTATGAATCCCAACAGCAGTATGCTAAGTAAAAAACCAGATGCAGCCCTGAGTAGTGTGGCTCAGTGGGTTGGGCTTCGTCCCAAAGGAAAAGTCTCTGGTTTGATGCCCAGTCAAGGCATATGCCTGGGTCCAGGGCCAGGTATCCACTGGGGGCAAGGGAGAGGCAACCAATCAATGTTTCTCTCCGTCCTTTCCTCTCTCTCTAAAAACAAATAAATAAAATCTTAAAGAAAAAAAAAAAAAAAACAGCCTTGGCTGGTATGGCTCAGTGGATTAAGCGTGGGCCTGTGAACCAAGGGGTCGCCGGTTTGATTCCCGGTTGGGGTGCATGCCTGGGTTGCAGGCTGGGTCCCTGGTACAGTGCGCGTGAGAAGCAACCACACACTGATGTTTCTCTCCCTCTCTTTCTCCCTTCCTTCCCTCTCTCTAAAAATAAATAAAAAATTTTTAAAAAATAAAATGAAACTTAAAAAAAAAAACAGATGCAAAAGGCTACATATCATTTAGTTCTGTTTATATAACATTACAGAAAAGGGGACAGAACTTAGATAAGTGGTTGCCAGGGGTGGGGGCAAGAGGGAGGGAACTGATTATATAAGGTAGGCAACGAACTTTCTGGTGTGAAGGAAGTACTCCATATCTTGACTGTGGTGGTGGTCACTCAACCTTGTATGTTTGTAAAAAAACAAAACTATACACATAAAAAGGGTAAATTTTATTGTATATACATTATATCCCAATAAATCTGCATTTTTTTTTAAGAATCCTAGGGAGCACCTTGTAACTGCTTAAAACAGACTGAAAGCTCCATAAGCCCCGGAACTATGTCTTATTCATGTTCATACCCTAAGTGCCCAGGTGAGAGTATTACGCTATTGTATGTTTACTATGTGCTTGTAAGCACATTGCAAGCATTAATTCATTTCATTCTTATAGCAGCCTTGAGAGAGGCAAAATTCATGTCCCTATTTTACAGATAAATTGAAGATCAGAGAGTAAATGTCTTACCCAAAAGGACACAGCCAAGAGTGGTAGAACTGGGACCTTAACTCATGTTTGTCTGACTCCAGAGCCTTGCTGACTTGTCTGTGTTTAGTGAACAAATGAATGAATGAGGAGTAAGTCAATTGTGTTAGAGTTTGGTAAGGTAGGCTGAATCTCATAGGAAGAGTAAAGTATGAGTTATATTTGAAAAGGACGCATTATTAAATACAGATGTAAAAGGTACAGTACGTAAGCTGTACATACAGAATGACCATTAGTGTATTTAATACCCTTTAACTATGGCTTTTTATTCTCTTACTTCCTTTAAGAAGTTACCTGAATTTTATTTACTTTTTGTAAAAGATTTTTTAAAATTTACTCTTAGAGAGGGGAGGTAGGAAGAGTGAGAGAGAAACATCGACTGGTTGCCTCTCACACACACCTTGACAGGGGACTGGCTGCAACCCAGGCACATGCCCTGACAGGGAACCGAACTGGTGAACTTTCACTTTGTGGGATGATGCCCAACCAAATGAGCCACACTGGTCAAGGCAAGAAGTTAGTTTTTATATATTTCATTTTTAACACTGAGAAATATAATAAAGAAACAAAAATGCCCCTAACGCTATAATCCAGACAAAATCCCTGTTCACATTTGGAAAAATAAAAGTAGTAATACAGTGGAGAGTCTGAAAATGCAAACCATACAAAACGGTAAGTGAAAGCCATACATCCCTCCTATTCTTCTCTTTTAATTTTAATTTTTATAGTCATTGCCTATGAAGCAGCCAAGACACATGGATAAGGGCTCAGATGAAAACCAGTCTACATGTGTAGTTACCACATCACACTTGCTTTGGATTTCTAGGCAGTAAGTAGTAGTCGGAAGTGGTAAAACGTGGGGAAAGGACACGGGAAACAGCCCAGAATGTTAGCAGCACCACCTGTCAGGCTTGCTTTGCTAGTACTATGGCTCATCTTTTTCTACTGACAGAGAAAAAAATTATATTGACATCTGTGTTATTGACGCTCACAGAAACTGGGGTTCCATGTACTCTATTTCTCTTAAGATGGGTAGTTCTACCCTATGTGAAAATTTTAAAACCACAGTAAGAAATACATAGAAATATGTACTGTGTGCTTACTAATGGGGCAGTGGGATACAACAGTAGAAAGATCTTGTCCTCCCTAAGTTCATAGTCTTATCAGGAAATACGATGACTGAAGATATTTTTGTTCATAACAATGCTATATTAAATTTCTACTCAAAACCACAGGGGAAAAATAGAACTAACATCATTTTTGGCTTTGTTTAATTCCAGAGGAATTTATCTCCCACACCCCAAGGATCTCGAAACTAATTAAGTTCATATTTTGTCCTTCTAAAGAGGAGGGAGGGAAGGACTTGTGTTATTAGACGTTTGAGCTTCAGATGGTAGCAACATAACATCACAAATTTTTTCTCATGAAGTTTGAAGTCAAATGCATTAACTCTGAGTGCGGCTCCTTAACATATGTGTTTGAATAGGTAGGAAAATCCCTTTATAACATAATAATGATTTATAAATTCAGATACAGAATATGAAGAAAATAACTGACTTTATTTGTTTAGGATATAGCTTCTGTTTTTTACCTCAACAAACTGTTTCTCCCATTTCCTATGTGATATAAATTCTAATCTACAAGAGAAGTTACCTTGTAAATCTGTTCCTAGAACACCATAAACATAAATAATCTAGTTTCAAATTCAAGATTCACGTTAATAATCTACTTCATTAAATATTTCATCAAACACATACCAAAATTTTTTTTTTAAGATTTTATTTATTTATTTTTAGAAAGAGGGGAAGGGAGGGAGACAGGGAGAGAAATAGCAATGTGTGGTTGCCTCTCACGTGGCCCTCACTGGGGACCTGGCCTGCAACCCAGGCACGTGCCCCAACTGGGAATCAAACAGGGACCCCTCGGTTCCCAGCCTGCGCTCAATCCACTGAGCTACACCAGCCAGGGCAAACACATACCAAATTTTTTAAACAAATTGCGTTCACTTCTGTGGACAGGAGGACAATACAGAAACTTAATGAAGTTGTCAGAAGATGTAAAACATTTTGGGAAGGCAATCTAGTGTACCAAAAAACCTTCAGGAGTTGCTTATGTCAGGGTTTCAGAACCTTTTCCTCTGGCGTGCTATGGGGAAGAGTGGCTGTTAACCCACAAACAGTTGATAAGGGAGGAAGAAGCAAGTCAAAGCGGGAATGAGCCATTTTTAAAAGTGGTGAGGTGGGGTGGGGTGAAATGGGTGAAGGGATTCAAAAGGATAAACTGCCAGTTATAAAATAACTAAGTCATGGCGACGTAATGAACAGCATGACGACGGTAGTTAATAATACCGTACTAGGCATCTGAAAGTTGCTAAGAGAATAGATCATGAAAGTTCTCATCACAAGAAAAAAAATCCTATAATTGTGTATGATGATAAATGTTAACTAGACTTATTGTGGTGATCATTTTGCAGTATCTACAAATATCAAATCATGTTGTCCACCTGAAATTAATGCAAGGTATGTCAATTAGTGAGGTATGAGGCATCATAGTAGCGTAGGTGTACACACATTTGCTCCGGGCCCTTCCTTCCCATAACACTTACGTACAGTGCAGTCATTACTTAAAAAAAAAAAGAAAAAAAAAGGAAACTGGTTGCATATATCAATGGAGTTTAATGATACTTTTACTGTATTCTACCACTGTATTCTTTGAAGCTGGGGATGAAAGGGAAGGGAATAAAATAAGGAGATTCAGGGTAAGAGCTATTTGATCCCTTTACCATCTTCCCCACTTCATGACCTTGACTGTTTGCTCCACACCCACCCTGGCAGAATTTTGGAGGTCTGTTTTCTAGAAGGGACAAAACAAATGGTCTCTGGGCTGGGGGACACAAAAGGCAGTTGCTGGTGGGAATATGGTACTGAAAACTGAAGGGAATTAAATGAACATATGCGCAATTAATGTTGAATGCAGCAACCCCCACCAATGCTCTTCGCCCCTTTACCCCATCTAAACAGTGATGGGAAGACTCTGCTTCTTGGTCCATGATACTGATAGGGAGAAGTTAATCAACAATAGGGACAAAAAGTTCACCCTATAGTAAGGTCCCAAGGCAACCATGGGTTTAAAGCTTCTAATTTAAAGCTTCCCACTCTTAATCACAAGCAAACATCTATTAGTAGACATCAGAGGAAAACTCTAATGTAAAAGAGATCAAAACAGAGAAAAGTAACTTTAGGGGAAAAGAGACAAAGCAAGAAAGAAAATTTCTTGAAACAATAAAAGAGTATTATGAAAGAAACATTCAAAGAACATAAAAAAGACCTCCTAGAAATCAAAACATAATAGTAAAAAAAATTAATAAAAGATAAAGAAATCTTCCAGGAGGTAGAGCTAAAGGAAAAAGACAAAAATTAGAGAACTATTCCAGGAGGTCCAACATCAAGAGGCTACTGGCAATCAAGAAAGAGGAAAACATTAAGACTTGGAAAACAAAAGACGAAACACAGGGGAGAAGCAGTTGCCAGGTAACCAGGAATGTCCCAGGAGGACAGCTGTGTATCACACATAGAGAAGCACCTATCCAGATTGGAGCAGTGTAACTCAAGAGACAAATGAAAGGCCATCACCACCAAAATCTCTGCTGCTGCCATTTATTCTCCTTTCAAAGATAAGAACATAGTGCCAAAGTAAGCCCGGCCATCAGCTTGTCTTGACTGAATGCTAGTGAATTTCTTCTCAAAATATTCACCTGCTTAAAGAGCTCAGAACAGTCATTTCACCCCACACAAGTATTCTTTATGCTACAGCTGTAGGTAGGTCCCAGTCAATTTAGGAAAAACCACAGAACTGCTCACTCCCTGTGACCATATTTTTGCCAAATGTCCCAAGTCTGGTTCACACTGAAGCCCTGCCCAATACAATTTCCAAGACTAAGTCCTGACTTTGCTCATGACTTCTACTCTACGAATCTCAGGAAGCTGAAGAAAGTACGGTTCATTGACCCCTGGGGATCCCTGAGATCCTTTCAGGTGTCCAAGAGGTACAACTATATACTTAATAATACTAAAGAGTTATTTTGACTTTTTCACCATTTTCACACTTGCTCTGATGATCCAAAAGCAATGGTGAACAAAACTGCTGGTATTTTAACACAAATCAAGGCAGTAGCACCAAATTGTAATAAGCCTCATACTCTTCACCATTATATAACTGAAGTTAAAAATAATGCCAGCTTTTTTTTTTTTAATCTTCACCCCAGGACATGCTTACTGATTTTAGAGAGGGGAGGGGAGAGAGGAGGGAGAGAAACATTGATGTGAGAAAGATCGACTGACTGCTTCCCATATGGATCCTGACCAGGAACCAACCTAAGCAAATGCCCAGAATGTGAAGCAAACCCACAACCCCTTGGTTTACAAGACCACGCTCCAACCAACTGAGCCATACCAGCCAGGGCATAATTCCAGCTTTAAGAATGTCCCTGGGAAAAAAAAAAAAAAAAGAAAGGAATGGGCCTGGCCAGTGTGGCTCAGTGGATTGAGCACCAGCCTGTGAACCAAAGGGTCACTGGTTCGATTTCCCAGTCAGGGCACATGCCTGGGCTGCAGGCCAGGTCCCCACTAGGGGGTGCACAAGAGGCAACCACACATTGATGTTTTCCTTCCTCTCTTTTTCCCTCCCTTCCCTTCTCTAAAAATAAATAACATCTTTTAAAAAATAAAAAGAATATCCTTGATAAAAACATAAAAGTTATTAGTTTTAATAACTCAACCTTTTGGTATGTCTTTTTAAACCTAAGTGCAATAGTTATCTTCGGGAAAGGCACTTGTGTGACTGAGCTGCAAGATGAACTAGCCAGTTTTTGTCATAAAATACCATTTTCACTCGAAAGACTGAATGACAAAGTATGTTATTCATGCTCAGATATTGGACAGATTATTTTCTCAAAGTTGAATACAGTGAGTCTGTTACTAAAAACAAAACGAAACATGACAGTATGCATTGTCAGTGATATTAATTCAAGCTTCCAAAAGAAAATAAAAAATTTGGAAAACATATCGGAGTGAGCCCGACAACTTCGAAAACTTAAACAGTTTTCCAATGAGATCAGTAGTGGTATTAACAAGTGTTAATGCTAACAAAATTAGTGAATTTTAATATATAATAGAATGCGCAAACACCTGCCCATGTAGGAAAAGTCCTAGAAGCCTTAGGTCAGTCCCACTGGAACTCGATGAATAAAAATCCCTCTGTTTCATTTTTTGAATAAAAAGTTCATTCTCAATATATCTATCTACATAACTGTTAGCTAACAAAACCCTCATCCCATCTTATACAGACTCCATCTTCTTAAAAACAAACTCATTTTATATTCAGAATCTTTATTTTGTCAAATGGAATTGTGTGGACCATAACTCAAACCAAATTCTCATCATATGTATGTTTTGTGGGCAACTAAGAAAAAATCAGTATAACATCTGAAGAAGGAATGGATGAGACAGAATGAGACTGGGTGTTAAATATATAACTATGAATCAATTCCATTTTTCTAAAAATCCACATTATGAATGTAAATGTTGCAAGATTTGAATTATTAGAGGAAAAATCTCACTAGCACAGAACATGAATGTTTTTCCCATATTAGTGATCAAAAGCACATTTCACTTTATGTTTCAGCTGACTACTGGTCAACTACAGCTTCTATAGCAACTCTCACTTTGTTATCTTCTGGTAAATTTAAGTTACATTTCATTTAAGTTAAATTTAATTAGCTCAGTGATAAATTTAATTAATTCGATTAAATCAAATTTAAGTTATCCTTGAGTTAGGTGATGTTGAGGGTCAGCGAGAAAAATGTTTCCAGTAAAGACCTTTGGAGTTACTGCACATCACGCTCGTTGGCCATATGGGCATGTTCTTTAGGATTTGTCACCAGGCAACTACAATCCAACTGTTCATAAATAATCCCCTCAAGAATTAACTTGATAGTAAAACTATAAATTTACAAATAAAGTACTAACTGCCCTCTGGTGTTCAATCTAAGGATTTCACTGATGAGCTAGGCACAATGTAAAGTATCCTTCAGGGGAAAAAAAAAGCCAAGGTCATAAAAAAGCCATTTAGGGTCATTAAAATCAGAGGAGAAATTCTGATTTTGCAAGGTGTTCAAAAATAGTCTTCTCAAATGCAGACAATAGCTATTAATCTGAGCTATCTGATATTTTTGTACAAGTAGGCCAAAGGGCTTACCCACAGCCATCAATGGTAGCTGGGCACGAATAGAATATAAACTTGGTAACATTTTTACTACACTTCTTCAGAGTACACTAACATAAAAGGAGACTCAGACTTTTCCTACTTGGTAAAAAATCACCAAATAAATCAAAATCTCCCTCCAGCATGTATGCTGAGGTTAAATAAGGAAAACTGTCTCTGGTTCCCTTTTCGTTGATGCATGTTTTATGTGGGAAGTACTTTCTGACTGCACTTTCTAGTCTATAATTTTTTTAATAATTGGATATCCTAGACTGTATTTCTCTTTGAAATTAGAGTCTATAGGAAAATAGGGTTCAATATACAGTAACTGCCATTTTAGTCGAAAAGGTAGATACTGTACTAAACCTCTGTGTATTGAGATTTATAATCCCTTAACCGTGTTGTTAGATAGAGAATTTAAATTTTCTTATTTTAACTTGCCAAATAGTTCTTGTTTTATTTGAATTAACTAATATTCTAGAGAAGTAGCTCTCAAAGTGTGGTCTAGGGACCACTGGGGAATTCCTAATAACAAAGTTAGAATTATTTCTTATAATACTATAAGGAGGCTATTTGTCTTTTCATTCTTATTATCTTCCAACTATAGAGTCAATTTTCCAGCGACTACATGGAATGTAATAACACAAAAGAATGAATGCAGAAGCAGATATGTAAATCCATCTGTCTTCTCTTAATACCAGACATTAAAAAGATTTGCAAAAATATAAAACAATGGCACTCCTTTCAATAATTTGTTTACTTTGGGAGTTATTTTTCATTAAAAATGTTATTTACATAATATGTAATGGGTTTATTAATGTTATTTTAGATGAATTAATATTTTCAAAATTTCTGCATTTTAACTTATAATATTATAAATATCAACAAATACAAGTCATACAAATAAAGCTCTTGGGGCCCTCAAATATATTTAAGAATATAAAGGGATCCTAAGATCAAAAGTTTGAAAATCACTAATTGAGAGAGTAGCATAACGAACATGAGAAAATTAATTTGCTCTCAAAGCTTTAATGGAGGTGAGAATAAAACACAAATATCATTTACAAAGAAAAATGTAGGTGATACTCACCAAGTGGATCTTCCATGTCAGTATTAACCAGTTTATGGAGGTAGGGTATAGTTTCTGAAAAGAGAAAAGAATAATTATTATGCTTAAAACATAGAATACATCATCTTTTAAAAAAAAAATAAAACCAGTTCAGTAACAGTAATTACAGTTTAAAAGTACAACATTATAGAAATGTACAACTTATAAAATGAGAACACTGCCAACTGAGATTTATTTTTAAGGGTTTGAAAATCAGATTTATAATATAAAAATTTCATAAAACATTTAAGGATAATTTTCATTTTAAAATATATTATTGTCTTCCATGAACAACTTGGTTGAGAACTAAACTGTCCAAGATAGGAGACATTTGAGAACCGAGGTTTGAATGAGTAACAATTCCCTAAGAACCCTATGACTCTGAGACCCCATATACAATAGGTCTCATGGACTCCACACTCAGAAGTCACCTGCACTTAAAAGGTTTTTTTTAAGATTTATTTATTTTTAGAGAGAGGGGAAGGGAAGGGAGAAACAGAGGGAGAGAAGCATCGATGCGCAAGAGAAACACTGAGCAGTTGCCTCTCGCATGCCCCCAAACTAGGGACGTGGCCCACAACCCAGGCATGTGCTCTCAGCGGGAATCAAATCAGTGACCCTTCAGTTAGTGGAGCGACGCCCAACCCATGGCACCACCCCAGTCAGAGCTGCACTTGAAGTTTAATGCTCTGCAGTTGCCGTCTTCAAATTCTCGGTAATTTTATTTGTAAAGTCATGTTCTTTAAGTGAAGTCTGATGGGGAAAATGATAAATGTGCTGAGCCTCAGCTCACACACATGATCTACTGCTTCCTGTCTTCCCAGGAGGAGGCTCTTGGCCACACACTCTGGCACCCCAGGCCATCCTATCCCTGTCTGGGCTGGGAGAACCATGGCACTTTTGGCGGGCAATTTCTCTTGCTCACTCTCAATCCAGGAATACAAGGAATATAGATAATGTAGTTGGCCCTGCTTATGGCCATTCGTTCAGGTAACGGTAACTGGGGAAACGGGAACACTAACGTTTTGAGGATAGGTTGACACTGACATCTGGAGTCTGGAAGTGTCGTCATGGACTTATGTGCACCAGGAAATAAACTGAGTCCTGGCCCAACCAGGAAATAAACTGAGTTGACAATGGGCCCTCTGGGCCTGTGGACCTCCTGGTGATCGCTTCCCTGGTCCCTGCATATGTAATTGAAATAGACATACTTGGAAATTAGTGCAACCTCCATTTTGAGTCGTTAGCATGTAGGATAAGAGTTATCATATTGGGGAAGGCCAAGTGGAAGGAAACCACTAAGAGCTGCCCTACACCACATGCTAAGATAATAAATAAAAAACCAAACAGAACAGTATTGTATCCCAGCAGTGAAGGAGGGAAGATGACAGAAATTAGGGCTATACTCTTTTTTCTTTTTAAAAATTTTATTTATTTTTAGACAGAGGGGAAGAGAGGGAGAAAGAGAGAGGGAAACATCAACGTGTGGTCACCTCTCGCGTGCCCGCTACTGGGGACCTGGCCAGCAACCCAGGTATGTGCCCTGACCGGGAATCAAATCTTCAACCCTTTGATTCACAGCCCAGTGCTCAATCCACTGAGCCACACCAGCCAGGGCTAGGGCTATATACTCTTACAAGACAATGCAAAATTTACCACTGTGGTTGCTGCGGAAACCAAACAAAGCCTGGAGGGAAGTAGCAGATTGCCACAAACTCAATCTAACAGTTATCACAGTGTAGCTGCCAGTTAGGTGATCATAGAACACCAAAGATGCCAGATGTGGTATCTTTTCTAGAGAAGATTAACACAGAAATTGGAGAAATAAACCTTTTCTTTTATCCCTATAAGCCTTTGCCAGGTAGCTCAGTTGTTAGGGCCTCATTCTGATACACCAAGGTTGTGGGTCCGACCCCTGGTCAGGGCACATACAAGAATCACCCAAGAATGTATCAATGAGTGGAACAACAAATTGATGTTTCTCCCTCTCTCTGTCTTTCTCTCTCCCTTCCTCTCTCTCTCTAAAATCAATCAATAAATTTTTAAAAATTTTTAAAAAGAAAGAAAATTGCATCAGAAACAAATCATATTCATTTAGAATGGATTACAACATACATTTACAGGACTACATCAATTCTAGTACCCTTTCACTAACACAGTCCTAAGAAATATGGACCATCTGGACTTCCTGCAGAAAATCACAGTAAACCACTAAATGAACAACATCATGCTAATTGAGCTACATAAGTGAAAGACTGATAGCACATTAAAGGCCTTGTCAGGACACATGGACTCCAAGGGTGAGAGATAAATGCTACAAAGATTCAGATACCAATTACATCAGTAAAATTTTCACAGGCCCAGTTGCCAGGAACTTGATAAGACATGCCATTCAAACAAGGCATCCAAATAAATAACTGAATCTTACATGTCCCACCATTAAGAAGGAAGCATAACACCTGAGAATACTGCTCTTTTATACTGGGTGACACAAAAAGTTGCCACTTTCGAGAGTAGCCAGAACAGAGAAGGACTCTATAGGCCTAGGTAATGATGCAAATTAACCGGGCAGATCCTGTGATATTATGGTAAGCCCCAGTGGAAGAATCGTTACACAGATCCCAGGGGTTCTAGAGTGAGGCCATCCATTTGCAGCAGAAAATTGTATGCTTTCTGCAAAACAACTTCTGGCATGCTACTGGGTCCTTGTAGATAGGGAACACCTGCCCATGGTGTGCCATGTGACCATTACCCAGAATCACCCACCATCATGACGCAGTTCTGAGAGACTCACCAACTCATAATGTTGGGTGGACCCAGCAAGAATTCAGCTTAATGAAAGTGATACATCCAGTTTCGAGCACAAGCAGTACCAGAAGTCACAAGCATTAGCAGACAGCCCAAACCTCATATCATCTGCCACTACTGCACAAGCACCACTCCCTCAGCATAACCTTTGGCAATTTGAGGGCCTAAACAGCCGGCTGACAAAGAAAAAAAACCTTGCCTTTTCTACAGATGGTTGTATGTGGGCACAGATCGAAAATGTAGTAGCTGCACTGCAGCCTTATTCAGGGAATGGCACTAAAAGACAGTGGTAACAGAAACCCCTCCCAATGAGCAGAGCTTTAGGCAGTACACCTGCCTGCCTACTTTGTGTGGTTTGAAGTTAGAACATAGACAACTCACAGGCAAATGTCCTGACATATTGGTCAGGGGGGTATACGAGGAGAAAAATTGGAAAACTGGGCAAGGAGGTCTTAAGATAGAGGGATATAGGAGGACATGAGAATAGACACATTCGAAGATCTTTGTAATAGTCATCAGAGAACATCTACCATGAAACAGGCACTAAACAACCAAGTAGGCAACGACTCAGCCAGTTCTCATCATCCATCTCTCGTCACGGCCTCAGAATACTGAGGAAAGGGCTCATGAAAGAAGGTGATCATCTGCGGTGAGCGTGTGCTTCTTCCCCTCCCTGGCCAGCAGCCTACCCAGGTCTAACCTGTCTCTTCTTCCACCACCTCAGATGGAATCACTGCCAAGATGCAGATTTTCGTGACCATCATCTGGAGGCTGAACCGCTGGACACAACAGAAAATGTAAAGGCCAAGACCAAGGTAAGGAAGGAACTCCTCCTGATAAACAAAGACTGATCTTTGCAGGCAAGCAACAGCAAGATGGACGTACTTTGTCTGACTACGACATTCAAAAGGAGTCCACGCTTCATCTTGTGTTGAGACTTCGTGCAGGTGCTACGAAAAGGAGAAGGCTTACACCCCCCCGCCCCCCAAGAAGAACAGGCACGAGAGGAAGGTTAAGCTGGCTGTACTGAAATACTACAGAGTGGCTGAGAGTGGGAAAGTCAGCTGCCTTCGTCGGGAGTGCCCGTCAGATGAACGCAGGGCTGGAGTTTCTACGGCCAGCCACTTTGACAGACATTATTGTGGCAAATGTTGTCTGACCTACTGCTCCAACACACTGGAAGACAAATAATTGTACACGGGTTAATGAAAGACATGAATTTAAAAAAAAGAAAAAGAAGGTGACCATGGTGGCAGAGATATAGACTACGCATGACTACACAGTTACTTATGAACTACACATGAATCCCACTTACAAAAAAGCTCTAGCTACTGATGCTACCAAAAGTCCAACGGCCAGCAAGAGACCTACACTAAGCTCCCAATATGGCACAAATCTTTTTAATGCTCACCCAAGAATATTTTTATTAATTTTAGAAACAGAGGAAGGAGAGAGAGAGAAAAAAAATATATCAATGTGAGAGAAAAACATCTATCAGTTGCCTCCCGTAGATGCCTTGAGGATTGAACCTACAACCTTTTGGTGCATGGGACGATGTTCCAAATAACTGAGCATCTAGCCAGGGCTGGAACAATTTTTTAAGGAAACCAACCAGCTACTTGATGGCAAGTTAATTTTATATATATATAGAGCACCCTAGAGGACAGCACTATTTTGTCATAAAATACTACATTGAGTTGGTGCTTCAGCTGTGCCCTCATCAGGCCATTCCAGTCCTCTTTTGAGTTAGCAACTTCCAGAGATGATTCTATCTATGATGCCACCGCTAGACCCCATGGGCTGGGCCCTCTCCCGCACTTATTACAAAGTAGGTCCCCTGTCATGAAATGACGTTATGTGAGATGATGCTTACTGGCAGATTAAACATTTCGCAACCTCACACGTAGTGTTCACTGCACAGCCATAAAGGTGGGAAAGACAAAGCTACACCCAGAATATGTCCCTACACCGTCAGGAATAGATTGTTCACCTTTCCAGGGCTTAAGGGCCCAAATACAGTCGACCCTTGAACAACTCGGAGATGTGGGACACCAACCACCTGCAGTTGAAAATCCGTGTGAAACTAAGTCACAGCCCTTACCATACACGAAGTCCCAACCTTGGACCTAAAATGCTTTAAAACAAAAAAAAGTACAGCCACTAGTCTTACATGTTCACAGGAGGTTTTTCACCACCTAAACTGCCAAATGATTTTTTAAGACCATGGTAAAATTTCAACTAGATTACAAACAAATGGATGTTGACAGCAGGGCATTTCCAGAAAAAGCAGCAACCCCGACGGGCGAAGGGGCGCATCTCAGTGTGCAAAACTAGCAAGTTGCTGCCACCGTAAAAACGGCAGGGCGAGGAAGAAAAGGCAGTCAAGTCCTCACACCACCCCTCTCGTCCTAACTCCTACATCCTCTCCATCCTCTCCCCAGTCCTGTTCCATACCCTCCACCGCCACCTCCGAGTTCTAACGGATCCCTCCGAAGTTCCCTTCTGGTTCTGCAAATTCAGAAAATGGTAAGGAAATATATTGGTCATTTTATTATTCCATGAAAGCACTAATTCGATGTAAAACTAGCCGAACAACAAATCAACTAAGTTACTTAATTGAATGTTAAAAGTCTTATTTTGTGTAAATATTGCTTTGAACGAAACATGACATTCATAAATACAAGGCTGTGCCGGGCCACACAACATAAGCAAAAGAGGATTTACACAGGACAACTGATTATGTTTTTACTGCCTAACCAAAAGCATCTGCTTTTTTAACATCAAGCAGATTTTAAAATGAAATTTAGAGGCATATAAAACATCTGCTAGTCTGGTTTACATTTAACTGGTAGCTGTGATAATGTCCATACAATCTAAGGCAAGTAAGAAAAATCACTTCAGTTTTATTTTATATCTGTACTACTGAAAGTCTTGGTCTACAGCTTACCTAACAGGTATTAAACGCTCCTGTTGCTAATGGTATCCATAGTTTTAGTGGTATTAATATTAGTGTATGAGAATTGTGAAATACCTCACACCCTTCTTAGCTTTAGCAAAATCCTTCATATGTATTAGTTCCTCAACTTTTTTTTTTGAAGATTTTATTTATTTATTTTTAGAGAGAGCAGAAGGGAAGGAGAAAGAGAGGTAGAGAAACATCAATGTGTGGTTGCTCTCAAGAGCCCCCAACTGAGGACCAGGCCCACAACCTAGGCATGCGCCCTGACTGGGAATCGAACTGGTGACCCTTTGGTTTGCAGGCTGGCACTCAAATCCACTGAGCTACTCTAGTCAGGGCTAGTTCCTCAACTTTAATAGCAATCCAGTTAAAGAAACACAGAACCATGCACTACAGGCTAATAACTTCTGATATTAAAAGCAAAAATGAACCCTGGCTGGTGTGGCTCAGTGGACTGAGCGCCAGCCTGCGAACCAAAGGATCACCAGTTCGATTCTTGGTCAGGGCACAGGCCTGGGTTGCAGGCCAGGTCCCTGGTGGGTGGCCATGCAAGAGGCAACCACACATTGATGTTTCCCTCTCTTCTCCCTCCCTTCCCCTCTGTCTAAAAATAAATAAATAAAATCTTTTTTTTAGCCCCAGCTGGTGTAGCTCAGTGGATTAAGCACAGGCCTGAGAAGCAAAGGGTCATGGGTTCAATTCCCAGTCGGGGCACATGCCTGGGTTGTGAGCCGGGTTCCCCAGTGAGGGGCACACAAGAGGCAACCACACACTGATGTTTCTCTCCCTCTCTTTCTCCTTCCCTTCCAGTCTGTCTAAAAATAAATAAATAAATAAATAATTTTAAAAAAACCTTTTTTGAAAAATCAGAAGTTTCTTAGGCAGAAAAATACATCTGTAGGGTTTGGATGAGATCAGGAGTTGCTGGTTCAGTATCTCAAGCCCAGAAAGATGAGTTAATTCTTGAAGGAAATGACACTGAACTTGTATCTAATTCAGCTGCTTTGATTCAGCAAGCCACAACAAGCCACAACAGTTAAAAACAAGGGTATCAGAAATTATTGGAAGAGGATGCAGACAACTGTAACTGAACAACAATAAAGTAATCATTTAATTAAAAAAAAAAGAAAAGTATTGGATAGTATCCATCTTTCTGGGAAAAAACAAAAAACAGTTCAGCAGGCTGATGAATAAGATCTAAACTGTCCAGTTACAGAAACAACAAGATGCCAGATGATTCCTCAGACTTATTTCTGATATTTTAAAGATGCAATAAAAGCCATGTGTTGGGGAGAATAAAGAGCCAATTACAAGCCAAGCACCATGTTAGGTAGCGTAGAAAGATGATTAAGTTCATGGCTTTTACCCTTAAGAAGAGATCCTTAGTAGAGGAGAAGAGAAGGTCATATTAACTAATGGGTATTAGCCCTGGCAGGTGTGGTTCAGCAGATTAAGTGCTGGCCTGAGAACTAAAGGGTCGCTGGTTGGATTCCCAGTCAGGGTACAAGCCTGGGTTGTGGGTAAGGTCCCCAGTAGGGAACATGCAAGAGGCAACCACACACTGATGTTTCTCTCCCTCTTTCTCCTTCCCTCTCCCCTTTGTCTAAAATAAATAAAATCTTTTTAGAAAAAAAAAAACAAATGGGTATTAATACAATATATGTGTAAATAATGGAAATACATGTAGCAAAGAAAAGGGTTCCCTCTTTTGTTTTAACCATATGAGAAGTAGGGCTGGCCTTTTAGGTATTGTTAAAGCTCACCCCACTCCTTGATTTTAGCTCCAACACAAAACTCAGCAGATTTTGGCTCCATCATGATTCTGCACTTGATCAAAATACATAATGTCTAAAAACATTATCAGCCCTGGCTGGCATAGCTCATTGAGCGCAGGCTGCAAACCAAAGGGTCGCTGGTTCGATTCCCAGTCAGGGCACATACCTGGGTTGTGGGCCAGGTCCCCGGTTAGGGCCGTGTGACAGGCAACCACGCACTGATGTTTCTCCCTCTTTCTCCCTCCCTTCCCCTCTCTAAAAATAAGAAAAAATAAAATAAATTAAAAAAACACATTATCAAGATAATGAACGCTGACTGGTGTGACTCAGTGGGTTGGGCATTGCTCTGCAATGCGAAAGATCACTGGTTCCATTCATGTTCAGGGCACATGCCTGAGTTGCAGGCCAGTCCCTGGAGAGGCAACCAATCTCTCCCTCTTCTTCTCCCTCCTTTCCCCTCTCTCTAAAAATAAAATCTTTAAAAACAAAAAAGATGATGAAGCCAACTTACATTGACAGGGAAGGGACAATAAAAATATTATTTCTGTTTATTCCTTGGACTTGACTGACAAATATATCATTAGAGAAATAAACACAATTAAACAAACAATGCATCATCTGCTCTTCCAGAGACCTACTATTGTTCACAGGTGCTACTATCTTAATATAAGGAGTAAACGCTGTAACCTACATGTATCTTCATTATGTCACTAAAGCATCTCCCTTTTGAATGGAAACTGGAGAGCCACAGAAAACCTCTTCAGTTTCCTAAAATGACTTCTTTTTTTGCTATTTCTGAACTACTTTTGTTAATACTCTGCACAGAAATTTGATAGCTACAAATAGAATAAATTCATGACCTCATTTGTTTTTGCTTTATCACAAAGAAAATGAAACATTATAAAGAGATTTACAATTATGCTCTTAGTAAAGTTTTACAAATGTCTCTTAAAAAGTCTGTTCAAAAAAAGTTATACTTGCCCTGGCTGGTGTGGCTCAGTGGATTGAGTGTGGGCTGGGGTCCAGAGGGTCCCGGTTCGATTCCCCGTCGGGGCACATGCCTGGGTTGCGGGCCGGGTCCCCAGTGAGGGCCATGTGTGGAGCAACCATGTATTGCTGTTTCTCTCCCTCTCTGTCTCCCTCCCTTCCCCTCTGTCTAAAAAAATGGATGAATAAAATCTTAAAAAAAAAAAAAAGTTATACTTAAAAAAGGTTTACTTTTAAGTACAAGTAATCGCAATCTAACATATTAAGAGTAAAGATGTAAAAATGTACTAATTTTCCTTTCAAGGAAAACTGTGATCTCCTCCTAGTTAAACAGGGTCCTCCATTACCACTAAGGGGCATGAATCACCTCTTCAAAATAGAGGTGTGGCTCACTGATAAGCAAAAGTTCTCTCAGGAAATATCACTGGTGTGTTACAAAGAACATTACTTTCAGGGAAAATTCTTACAGATCTCAGCAAGGGCAATTCGTCATCAGTGAGCATGACAAAATATATACCCAGAAAAATGTAATTGCTGTTTCTCTCTGGCATTATTTACATCACATTCTGAAAAACTGTTCCAAAACAAAACATAGTTTTTAAAAGCTACAGTATTCAGTAATGTAGCAAATCTTTTTAAAAAACAAATTTGCCAGCAAACATTAACTATGAGAATACTATTGTAAAATCTCCAAATATAATACTATCCCAACTAAAAATGTAAAGAGACAAAATTCATATTTGTTGTCAGTTTGACCTTTTAAAATAGTTATGTGATTAAGACACATGAACAGATAAATGGGAATGATGACAGGAAATTCACTGAAGAAACACAAATGTCTAATAAACACAAACATATGTTCGACCTGATTACTAATAAGAAAATATCAATGTAAAATGAGTTGTTCTGGTTTCTCCTGCCTATCAGAATAGCTAAAAGTATAAAGATTCAAAATATCAGTATGGGGGAAGAAATGGGAAAAAAGAGAGGTATTGATAAAAAAGTATAAGATGAATAAATTCTGGAGACTGAATGAACAGCCTGGTAACTATAGTTAATAATAATATACAGAGGACTTCCGGCCAAGATGGAGGCATAGGCAGACACACTGTGCCTCCTTGCACAACTGAAAGAGAAAAAACAATAATTTAACAAACAAAAACAGCCAGATCTGACAGAAAATCGAACTGAGTGGAAGTCAGACAACCACAGAGTTAAAGAAGACACGTTCATCCAGACCGGTAAGCGGGGCAGAGCCGGGTGGAGAGCACGCAGCGAGATGGTGGTTTGTGGAGCTGTACCAGTAATGCTCCTGTAGCCTGGAGAGAAGCAGCAGGCGCGCCAGGCCAAAGCGCAACCAGGGCACTCAGTGAAACCCGCTGCTGGCCGACCCAGACCCAGTGGGACCGAGACTGGCGGACCAGGCGGTCCCTCATTCGTGCGCAGATAAACCGGGAAAAAAAGCTGGGGAGCGGAGCAGACTGCACAACCCACCATCGTGGAGAAATCATCGCTTGAAAACACCTGTGGGGGTTGAGGCGGCGGCGGGAGGAACTCCCAGAATCACAGGAGAGTTCTTTGGAGAGACCCACAGGGACTTGGAACTATGCAAGCCCGGCTACCCACCCCAGAGCCAGCAAAGATGGGCCCAACTTGCTTGTGGGTAGCAGGGGAAGTGCGAGAATGGAGCAAGCGCCATTGTTCTCTCAGGCCCCGCCCCCACAGGATGCGTCACAACACAGTGACGGGGAGGGGGGGGTTGGGGGGGGTTACCCTGCCCTGGTGAACACCTAAGGCTCTGCCCCTCAAAGTAACCTGCATACCAAGAAAAAAAAGAAAATGGCCCAAATGAAAGAACAGATCAAAGCTCCAGAAAAAATACAACTGATGAAGAGATAGCCAACCTATCAGATGCACAGTTCAAAACACTGATAATCAGGATGCTCACAGAATTGGATGAAAGTTGGTCGCAATTAGTTAAACAAATAAAGGATACAATAATGGAAATGAGGGGAAATGTGCAGGGAACCAATAGGGATGAGAAGGAAACTGGGACTCAAATCAACAGAGTGGACCAGAAGAAAGAAAAAAACATCTAACCAGAAAAGAATGAAGAAACAAGAATTCAAAAAAATGAGGAGAGGCTTAGGAAACTCCAGGACATCTTTAAACATCCCAACATCTGAGTTATAGGGGTGCCAAAAGGAGAAGAGGAAAAGCAACAAATTGAAAACTTACTTGAACAAATAATGACGGAGAACTTCCCCAATCTGGCGAAGGAAACAGACTTCCAGGAAGTACAGGAAGCTCAGAGTCCCAAAGAAGTTGGACCCAAAGAGGAACCCACCAAGACACATCATAATTACATTACCCAAGATTAAAAATAAGGAGAGAATCTTAGAAGTAGCCAGAGAAAAGGAGACAGTTACCTACAAAGGAGTTCCCTTAAGGCTATCAGCTGATTTCTCAAAAGAGACCTTGCAGGCAAGAAGGGGCTAGAGAGAAGTATTCCAAGTCATGAAAGGCAAGGACCTTCATCCAAGAATACTCTATCCAGCTAAACTTTCATTTAGAATGGAAGGGAAGATAAAGTGCTTTGCAGATAAGATCAAGTTCAAGGAGTTCATCATCACCCAGCCTTTATTATATGAAATGTTAAAGGGAATTATATAAGGCAAGGAGGGATATCAACAGGGGAGTGGGAGGGGGAGAGAGGAGGAAAAAAGTACAGAGAATAAGTACCATAAGCGGTAGGTAGAAAACAGACAGGGGGAGGCTAAGAATAGTATAGGGCCCTGGTTGGTGTAGCTCAGTGGACTGAGCGCAGGCTGGGAGCCAAAGGGTCACTGGTTCGATTCCCAGTCAGGGCATGTGCCTGGATTGTGGGCCAGGTCCCCTGTGGGGGCTATGTGAGAGGCAACCATACATTGCTGTTTCTCTCCTTCTCTTTCTCTCTCTCTTCCCCCTCTCTAAAAATAAATAAAATCTTTAAAAAAAAAAAAAAGAAAAAGAATAGTATAGGAAATGTAGAAGCCAAAGAATTTATGTGTATGACCCATGGACAAAAACTAAAGGGCGTGGAATGGGGTGGGGGTGGGGGGGGAGGGACGGAGGGGAATAAAGTGGGGGAAATGGGACAACTGTAATAGCATAATCGATAAAATATATTTAAAAAAAAATAATAATAATATACAGTATACCTGAAATTTGCTGACACTAGGGCTCCCATGTTCTGAACACACACAAATAGTAACTGTGTGAGATGGTTGTTAATTAGCTTTATTGTGTTAATCATTTCACACTATATATGTACATCAAAACATCACACTGTATACCTTAAATACAGAAAACTTTTATATGTCAATTATAGCTCAATAAAGCTGGAAAAAATAAAAACAAAAATAAAATATCCAGTATTTGTGGTATTTAATAAATGAATAAATAAATGATGCTAATGTACAGAAAAGTATACTCTCATAAATTGAATCAAAATGTAATTCAGCCCAGGCTGATGTATCTCAGTGAATTGAGTGCTGGCCTGCGAACCAAAGGGTCACTGGTTCAATCCCCAGTCAGGGCACACTGCCTGGGTTGCAGGCCAGATTCCTGGTTGAGGGCATGTGACAGGCAACCAGTCTGGGTATCTCTCACACATGGAGTTTCTCCCCCTCCTTCTCCCTCCCTTCCTGTCTCTCTAAAAACAAAACAACAACAACAACAAAGCACTAGCATATACTAAAGTTTTTTATTTACCAAGTCCATTAAACCTTTTGTTATTAATTCCTAAAGTACCCTGAAAAGAGTTAAATGCTGCTTTTCTACTTCAGAGAGCTCCTAATTTGCTACAAAATAAAACAAATATAAGTACAAAGAGGAGATAGTTTAAAAAAATTAAGTAGAATAGAGGTTACCAGGTGCTGAGGGAGGAGGACAATGTGGATTTATTATTTAGAGGGCACAGAGTTTCTGTTTGGGATGATGAAAATGTTCTGGAAATGGTTAGTGGTGATAGCTGCACAAACTGTGAATGTACTTAATGCCACTGAACTCTACACTTTAAAAAGGTTAAAATGGTAAACTTTACCACAATAAGAAAATATAAAGTGTGCAATGATTAATGCAAAGAAACAGGCTTCTCAGTTACCTCCTGTCACAGTGTGCACAGATATGCTCATTTAACAGAGCGGTCCGAAGTGGCTATGGTGGAAGGGTGGCACCTCTCTGCCAATTACACAAAGATGTCCCAGACACCAGCTCTCTTTTACCTAATTTTATGTAAGCGCACAGACTATGTAAGAGACTGTTAGTATAACTCCCAGTCTTATTGTTAACACCAAGTGGTTAAGAGGCTTGTATCACCTTTTAATACATACAGCGAAAATGCACTCGGTTTATCCCAGGTCATAATGCTCTCCCTCGAATTTAAATTCAGGGGAAGGGACAGGAGGTAAAGTTGGGTGTGTGCAAGTAAAAAGAAATGGAAAATGCGCTTCATACCTATGACTGGTTCTGTACAAACTGGCAACACTTTTCATTGGTGCCCATAAGGGAGGGGGAAAAAGAAAAGGTAAGGCTACCAGACCTTGGGACCCTGCCCCTTTTCACCTGTCACTCACTGAATGTGAGGAACAGGGTTTCAGGTCTCCACTTTTTAACCTTGTTTAATTAAAAAAAAAAAAAGTCAACACCCAAAGACAACAACCATTTCTCTATAAACCCTATTCTGAGGTATGAAATATACCATCAACACTAACATGAGAAAAATACTTTACTATTTTTTAATATCCTTGATGTCTTATAAAGTGAAGATTTTAAAATTTCTAATAACCTAGGTGGATATTAGCATCTCAAG
The DNA here is from genome assembly GCA_004026765.1 of Micronycteris hirsuta. NCBI lineage: Eukaryota > Metazoa > Chordata > Mammalia > Chiroptera > Phyllostomidae > Micronycteris > Micronycteris hirsuta. The sequence goes on along the minus strand of PVJI01004154.1, from coordinate 64,955 downwards.
ATGAATAAGAACACTTTTTTTTTTAAAGATTTTATTTATTTATTTTTAGAGAGAGGGGAAGGGAGAGAGAAAGAGAGGGAGAGAAACAGCAATGTATGGTTGCCTCTCACATGGCCCTCACTGGGGACCTAGCCTGCAACCCAGGCATGTGCCCTGACTGGGAATCGAACCAGGACCCTTGGTTCCCAGCCCGCACTCAATCCACTGAGCTACACCAGCCAGGGCTGAATAAGAACACTTTTAATTCACTGTCTTCTGAGCCTTGACTGGTGTGGCTCAGCTGGCTGGGTGTCGGCCTGCAAAGTGAAGGTTGGCAGCTGACTGCTGGTCAGGGCCCACGTCTGGGTCATGGGTTCAGTCCAGTTGTTGGTGCAGACAAGAGGCAACCGATCTATGTATTTCTCTCCCTCTCTTTTTCCTTCCCTGCCCCCCTCTCTAAACTAAAGAAATAAAAGTTGAAAAATTAATATTTACTCCATCTATCAGGAAATAATTTTCTAATGATGGAAGAAATAGAATTTACAAAGAAAAGAATGAATAGCTATGGCATGAAATATTTAGGTTTCTGTACAAACCAAAAATAAAAATAAACTTGAATATAAATTCATACTCATAATAAAAGGGTTTATAAAAGTATCTAAGACCAAAAAGACCCAAACAAATAAATGATCAAAAAGCAAAAACGGAATTTACAGTCATATGAAAAAATGTGTGACTTTCTTAATAAATAAAATGTTAAAACAAAAGAACTTATGTGTATGACGTATGGACAAAAACTAAACAGTGGGGAATGGGGGATGGGGGTGGAGGAGAAGAAAGGGGGGAAATGGGACAACTGTAACAGCATAATCAATAAACTATTTTTTAAAAAAAGAAAAAAATAAATAAAATGTTAGAAGAATAAGTATGCAACATTTATAACAATTAAACTGGAAATTTATTTTAAAATATTAAAATCTATTATATGTAAGGTTGGTTGTGAATAAATAAGTAATGTAAACTGTGAAAATTAGAGTATTAATGTTGGCAAACAATTCGGTAATACCCATAAAGCAATATATAAATGATAATAGCTGCTAATCCAGTAATTTCATATTCCCAAAAACATTACATGCACAAATGTCTATATGTAGCATTATTTGTAATAACTATTTACCATCTGTAATTGTTAGATAAATTGAAACCAACAACATAGGAATCTTAAACTCAGTTTATTTTCATATATGGGTACTGCTTAGTAGGGAGAATAAAGAGGTAAACAAACTATACAGGGAGCGGTGCCCTGCAGAGATCTGGACAAAGTGCTTTGAGATCACTCAAGGTAAGGATGAATCATTAATCCTTTATACCAATTTTTGACACTGTTGCCAACCAAAGTGCACAAAGGAGAGTAAACAGCTGGGTCCCGAAAATCAAACGCACTGGTTATCACCTAGATGGCATGCAAGTGCAGGGTACAGGCGGGGCGAGGGAGTCCTCTGTAAGAGAAACAGTTCCATCAGAGTTCGCCATCCACAGAGGACGCAAGCCAAGCAATGCTCTGTTCTGTCAGACAATCATGAAATTGTTATCTACTCTTCCACTCTTCAATAAGAGTCCATGTCTATCCAAAAAAATACCCCTGGAAATTTGTCTAACAAGTGCACATTTGGGAGAATAAATGTAGAGAATCTTTAACAATGGAGGGTTTTTTTGGTTTTTGTCTTTTTAGATTTTATTTATTTATTTTCAGAGAGAGGGGAAGGGAAGGAGAAAGAGAAGGAAACATCAAACGGTTGACAAGCGGGCATCCCAGGCATGCACCCTGACCAGTAACTTTTCGGTTTGCGGGGTGATGCCCCACCGAGGCACACCAGTCAGGGCCACAATGGAGGTGTTTTTAAGGCTCAGAATTGATTCAAGATTAGATTCCATGTTAAATGTATGTCTGAAAAAACACCCGGCAATCTCATATACTGCAAATCAATGTCTAACTTCAGGCACTGACAGTTCACACCCGGAGACTTCCCTTACCGCTCGGTGCTCCGGCACCAGGGGATGCACTTCAGACCCGAACTCCCCGCCTCCCTGTGCAGCACTGACCACGGCACCACCCCTTTTCCTTTGTCCGAGACACTAACTTTCCTTATGCTTATTAATCACCGAACAGTTTACAAAGGCCTCTTCGTCCACTGTCTCATCCGACCCCTCTGAAGAAACTGTTACTATCCCTACCTAATATATGAGGAAACTAAAGTTTAAAATGATTAGCTGACTTGGATGTTCACAGCTAGGTGGTAAAGCTGGATCTAAAACCCAGGTATTCAGACTCCAAAGAGTAAATGTATTATATTGAGGAAATATGTCAGAATTTTCCAATTGTCCAAAAAAATACACACCTTGTGCTTTAAACATAATAGGGAAATTAAACTGAAAACCAAGCTTGAATCTGAAAGCTATATAGTTTCAACCATCTCTTCCCTAAAAACATTAAACAGCCACTAAACACATTTCCTCTCCTAAAAACCCTTGGAATGTTTTTGGTTGTAAATCATAAAATCCTAGTATTTGAGAGATCAACTAATGCAGACCCTTTCAGAGATGAGGAAACTGAAGCACAGGACTTGTGACTTGATCGTGTCCATGACGGCACCAGTGCCTGCCATCACAGCGCAGTGGGTCTCCTAAGGCCTGTATGGCCAGTTTTCGGGAAATCGGGGCTTACGGAGAATGCATGAGACAGAATGGGCGAACTACTGGGTAAACTGTGTCCGACCCCAGCTGGGCGCTAACTGCTGTCCGGCAGCCCTTTTGCTCATCTCTGGTTGGCTCCCCTTACCTTTTCCACAACTGCTATTCCAGACTTTTAACACTCAACTGAGGTCCCCTAGCCCACTCTATCTTTTTAGCATGCTGCAGATAACTGACCCCATTCTATCAGAAAGGAAGATTTAAAAAAAGAGGTCATCTGCCCTGGCTCATTTGTTAGTGTGTCATCCCAAAAAGCCAAGGTTATAGGTTTGATCCCCAGTCAAGGCACATACAGGAATCGACCAATGAATCCATAAATAAGTGGAACAACAAATCGGTATCTGTCTGTCTGTCTCTCTCTCAAATCAATTTTTAAAAAAAGAAAAGGTCATCAGACATTAAAAGATCCTATAAATAGCCCTGGCTGGTGTAGCTCAGTGGATTGAGTGCGGGCTGGGAACCAAAGGGTCCCGGTTCGATTCACAGTCAGGGCACATGCCTGGGTTGCGGGCCAGGTCCTCAGTGGGGGCCATGTGAGAGGCAACCATACATTGCTGCTTCTCTCCCTCTCTGTCTCCCTCCCTTCCCCTCTCTCTAAAAATAAATAAATAAAAATCTTAAAAAAAAAAAAAAAAGATCCTATAAATGCAGAAATTATGATCTGAGCTTTAGAGTTGAAATACATCTTAATTCCAGATCTCTTCCATTATTTATCTGGTACCTTTGAAGCATTTAGTTAATCTCTCTGAGCCATAATTTTTTCAACTGTCAAATGGGAATGACCACAAACTCTATAGAATTTTTATAAAATTAAATGAAGTAAGATATGTAAAAGTACATAGATCAGTGTTTGAGTCCCAAATTGGTAACTACTCCAATTTCAGTTTACATTTGCATGCTTCCAAATGTATCTTCTATCCTGTCTCTGTTTCCGTTTCAAAGCTCACCTCTCAACGAGCTTTAGATTCTATTTCCTCCTACAGCTTCCTTATTATCTCCCTTTTCTCTTGAGCAAACCTTCAATATCTGCCTCTGCTGGCTCTTCTTCCTTTACCTTCAAACAAGTCAATCTCTCCCATCCTTTAAAAATCAAAAACAAAATAAAAATAGGCCCTCAATCTTGTTTTAGCACTTACTTTCTAAACATCTCTCCTAAACCCTCTATCTAACCCACGGAGAAGATAGCAAGTAATTACCTTCCAAAACAGATCAGATCATGTCAATTACTTGCTTAAAAACCTTTAATGGCTATTAATTCTCTAATCAAAAGCCTAAATTCTTTTGTATTTTGAGTTCTTGGTAGCACATAACCATCAACCTTACCTTTCACCAGCCACTGTAACTCTTCAGCTACTCAACTCCAGGGATTTGGAGACCCCTAAGTATTCCATAACTTTCTACAATTCTATGCATGTTTGCTTATTCAGTTTTTCTGGGCCGAAAATCTATTGCTCCTCTCAAATTTTCTAGAGGGGTGTATCTGATCAAAAATGTGTTAAAAACCAACTGCAATATCCTCTAGCCATACCAGACTACTCACTCTTCCCCAGACATATACCTTATACTTTCACATATCCATTTCTATGCTCAAACTGCTCCCTCTGGCTGAAATAGCCTTAATTATAACTGGTCTCCCTAATGAATTCTTATTCATTGCTCAAGAACAAGTTCCAAAATCCCTTCCTCCGTAATCCCTCCTTCACTGTCTACTGAAAGAGAATCATCCAGTCCCTTACCTATACTATAACACACCTCTTTTTAACACTCACCACACAGTTAGGTGTTGTCACGTTGTAAGCTTTTCAAAGTAGATTCTATATACCTTCACATCTTTGTACTACCAGAACATAACCCAGCTCCTAGAACACAATGGGCAAAACATTTGTGTTCCGGTATTCTCTACAACTGCCCCTGCCCACTTTTGTTATTCATTCACTCATTCAACATTTTACAGTTCCAGTGAAATATCTGTGCTAAGCAGTAAGGATATAGACTACGACAGAGTCCTGCATTAAAACAGTTAACTGTCCTGGCTGGTGTAGCTCAGTGGATTGAGCGCAGGCTGGGAACCAGAGGGTCCCAGTTCAATTCCCCGTCAGGGCACATGCCTGGGTTGCGGGCCGGGTCCCCAGTGAGGGCCATATGAGAGGCAACCATACACTGCTGTTTCTCTCCCTCTCTGTCTCCCTCCCTTCCCCTCTCTCTAAAATAAATAAATAAAATCTTAAAAAAAAAAAAAAAAAAAGACAGTTAACTGTGACACTACAGAATAATGATCTTATCCTGGCCAGGTAGCTCAACTGGTTAGAGCATCATGAAAATATGCCAAGTTTGGAGGGCTCAATCCCCAGTCGGGGCATGTAATCAACCAATGAACGCATAAATAAACAGAACAACAAGTCAATGTTTATTTGTTTCTTTTCTCTCTCTTCCTTTTTCTCTCCCTCTTCCTCTTCCTCTCTTTCTCTCAAATCAATATTTTAAAAAATTAAGTTCTTTTTTTTTAAAAGACTTTATTTATTTATTTTTAGAGAGAGCGGAAGGAGAAAGAGAGGGAGAGAAACAGCAATGTGTGGTTGCCTCTCACATGGCCCCCACTGGGGACCCAGCCTGCAACCCAGGCATGTGCCCTGACTGGGAATCAAACCGGGACCACCTGGTTCCCAGCCTATGCTCAATCCACTGAGCTACACCAGCCGGGCTGAAAAATTAAGTTCTTAAGTTCTTTCTATTATTATGGCTTAGTAAGAGATTTGAAACAGGCTTCTACTAGTTAAAAAGGCTAGACTAACTTTGACTCAATTGCATTGGCATGTTATACATTTTATCTAAAAGAATCTAAGTAAGGGAGGAGAAGTACTTTTCTGTTTCCTATGTCACATTCACAGCATGTTCTGACATAAATCTAAGACTTAAACCGCAGGTTTGAAACTGATTAAAAGGTTTAACTAAAAACAAAAACTAAAGAAAACATTTTCTTTTTTTTTTAAGATTTTATTTATTTATTTATTTATTTTTTAAGAGAGAAGGGAAGTGAGGGAGAAAGAAAGGGAGAGAAACATCAATGTGTGGTTGCCTCTCACGTGTCCTCTACTGGGGACCTGGCCTGCAACCCAGGCATGTGCCCTGACTGGGAATCAAACCGGCGACCCTTTGCTTCACAGGGCCATGCTCAATCCACTGAGTCACACCAATCAGGGCAAGAAAACATTTTCTTGATTCTTCACTCTTGGGCTAGAAAAGTATCTGAATTTCAGTTCTTTCTTCAAGGTTAGCTCCAGTATATGGTATGTTCTCTAACATATTTCTTTCTTTTTTTTTTTTAAAGATTTTATTTATTTATTTTTAGAGAGAGGAGAAGGGAGGGAGAAAGAGAGGGAGAGAAACAGCAATGTATGGTTGCCTCTCACATGGCCATCACTGGGGACCTGGCCTGCAACCCAGGCATGTGCCCTGACTGGGAATCGAACAGGGACCCTTTGGTTCCCAGCCCGCGCTCAATCCACTGAGCTACACCAGCCAGGGCTCTAATATATTTCTTAATAAACCTTTAAGCGAAGATTATTCAAAACCTTTTTTTTTTTTAAAGATTTTATTTATTTATTTTCAGAGAGGAGAAGGGAGGGAGAAAGAGCAATGTATGGTTGCCTCTCACATGGCCCTCATTGGGGACCTGGCCCGCAACCCAGACATGTGCCCCGACTGGAAATCGAACTGGGACCCTCTGGTTCCCAGCCCACGCTCAATCCACTGAGCTTCGCCAGCCGGGCTATTCAAAACCTTTTAGTAAATAAACCTTTTAATAACAATTAGTCAAAACCTCAGCTTAGGAACTGGCCACCCTTCCCCACCCCTAGGGATACATAAACTTGGCATTCTGCCTAAGTGCAAAGTAATCACAGCACACCAGAAGACAAGGCAATGGTGTGGCAGGAATTCTTTTCACATGCATGAAGAAATGCAGCCCCGAGATTCACACGTGTCTGAGCAAAGCTCCGTGTGAGGAAAAATTATTTCCGAGTGGGCCAACATGACTCATGTCAGTGGAAAAAAAATTCTCTAATGGGAATCTGGCTAAACATGCTTCTTAAAAATTTATTGCCTTGCTGCCCCTCTCCCTTCCGGAGTCAAGAAGCTTATGTTAACGAATCCCTGAAATTCTTTCCTGCCCAACTGTTTACCTTACTGAGTAAACCTCCCGCTTATCTATCCCCTTCCCATATATCTTTATGACCTGAAAACCCCTGTTCTGCGCATAGGTCATGAATAACCAATCCAATGCAAATGTATCCTAAAACTTCTAATAAAAAGCCTGGCTGAGCTGCGCCCAGGGCCTTTCCAGACACTGAAGGAAAGACTCGTGCCACCGGAACTCCTTTTCCAAGCGTGTCTCTGTGTGAGATTCATTCACACATTTGGTTGCGGTCACCCATGGATTTTGCGAGACGAAATCCGCTTCACAATGGCACCAACGTTCAGTATGACTTCTGTTCAATATAACATTGTCTATAATTCTAGAAACCAGTTCCTTATAAATCAGTTTGTTCTGATTGGAAAATATTTCCATTATTTTCTCCAATATTTAAATTTCAGTAAATCGCAAGGTGTTGGAGGTGGTATGATGTGTAACTGCAATAGATGTGAGATAATGGAAATACTTGACTTAAGTATGGTTTACTCTACTATTTCCTAGCTAGGTGAACTCTGTGACCTTGGACAAGTTCCAGAACATTTTAGAGGCTGTAAATTTAACATTTGTCAGAGTAAAATGAGAGAACGACCACCTCACAGAATTGTAACAAAAATTAAATTACATAATGTATATGAGGCCCTGGCCAGGTAGCTCAGTTGCTTAGGGCATTGACCCCATGTACCAAGGTTGCAGGTTCAATTCGCAGTCAAGAATCAACCAATGAATGTATAAATAAGTGGAACAACAAATCAATGTTTCTTTCTCCCTTCCTCTCTTTCTCTAAAAAAATATAAATAAATAAAAATTCTGGCCCGGCTGGTGTAGCTCAGTGGATTGAGCGCGGGCTGGGAACCAGAGGGTCCCGGTTTGATTCCCAGTTGGGGCACGTGCCTGGGTTGCGGGTCAGGTCCCCAGTGAGGGCCATGTGAGAGGCAACCATACATTGTTCTTTCTCTCTCCCTTCTCCTCTCTCTGAAAATAAATAAATAAAATCTTAAAAAAAAAAAATTCTGAACAAAAGCTTTGGGAAATAAGACTGAGGGCTGGGAAAAGAATAATACTTTTCTCATTTTATACCTTTTTTTTTTACTATTGTACTCTAAAGATCAATTATTTTATTTCTATGTAGGCACAGGCATATTTCTACTAAGTATATTCACTATACTCACTATATAATCAACCAATGAATGCATAAATAAGTAGAACAACATATTGACATTTTTCTCTCAATCAATAAATAATAATGATAATGTACATGAGCTGTTTTCAAAAAAATAATAGCATTGGCATGTTTGAAGATATACAGAACAGTCAATCCTTACCAACTGCTGTTCCGCAGATTATTTTTCAAACTACTAGAGTGTTTCTGTGGGTGCTTCTTCAAAGCCAGGAAAACACAATCCCCACCCGTTACCATATTAAAAACTGAAGAAGTGCATTAAAGACCTCTGATCCTACACAGTATCACTGACAATCCGAAATTCTCAGAGTAAATCACTTCTATTATGAGATACGAAAGTAATAAAGTACAAAGGGTTTTGTTTGCCTACATGGCTAGGGTTGGAATTTAACCTACATAACTTAAATGACCTTCCCTGAGTCGTGTAAAGGAGTCCCGGTTGTCCCCATTTCAGACTTGAAACACTAAATCTGTTTTTCAAAAGTAATAATTGCAATGGCGCTTATAGAGCGTTATCTTAAGATGCATATCTACCAATCAGTCTTCCAATAGGACATAAAGTTACCACTACCTAACAAAGTTTGACCAAATCCACAACATTCACGTATTGCACTAAAGCAACACGTCTCTCCTCCCGCAAACTGGTTTCATTCCTATTACCTGGTGAAAGTTTCCTTTTGCTTTCTAGAAACCACTAACTTCCCGTGTTCTCTATAAAGCACGCCCTTCTATTTATGGACGCTTTCTTTCGAATTTTTAAAGCAGAATAACTAAGAAAACGATTTGAGGGGCGAGGAGCTGGGAGGCTGGATGAGGTACTGTAATCTTTTTCTGCATGCAATGAATGAAAAGGCTGCTCGCTGCTATAAATCACTTTTTCTCCTCCCAGATTCTAGAGGTGTACTACCACTGAGCCCATTCGCATTAGTTCTTTGGTTCCCGGACTGGAGCTGCGCCCCAAACCGACATCGCTGCAAATTCTATCCCTTCCCAGTTTCCCCGGGAGTGGGGCTCACTTCTTTTCCAAAGGCCAGTCCCCCTACCGAAAAAAACGCCTGGAGATTCGGGTCTGGAAGCCGCCCGGGGCTGACGTTTAAGAGTTAGACAATAACCTCGAGGCTTTCAAAAGAAACTCTGTCTGCCTCTCCCTGGCTCCGAAGCTTCCGCTCTGCCCAGCCGGGATGCAGATGTCGGAGGCTGGACAGGTTTGTAAAATGGACTTTGACCCGATCCAGTTACCGTAATCGGATCCCCAGGGACAGGTCCCAGTCAAGGACTGGCCCCAGGGGCGCCCCCGAGGAAGCAACTCCACGCACAGGCACAAAGGCGCACAGCAGCCCAGACAAAAGGGCCCAGGCAAGTAGCCTGCGGCGGAGAGGGAAAGCCTGCGCGAGGCGCGCTGCCGCCGAGGCCACGGCGGGACCGTTGTGGGAGGGCGGAGGAGCAGCGGCGGCGGCCACGGCCCGTCCGGTCAGCCGCCCGAAGCGACCACAGCTTGAGCCATTTCCCTCCCACGAACCCCGACCCGCTGGCGGAGCAAAGAATGTGGCCGGAGCCTAAAAGGCAGCCGCAGCCCGACTCCAGGCACTTCCCGCTCACTTTCCTTTGCTTGCAAAACTCACCCGGGTTGCCGCCGCCGCCTACTTAGCCTCCACAGTAGTTTCCCCCGGAAATCCTACTTGGCCCGCAGGCCGCCAGCGGCAGCCTGAGCCTTTGGCCCCCGGGCGGGGGGAAAAGGGAGCAGGCCGGACAGTGAGAGTTAGGAAGTGTGGCCGCGGGGGTTCACGGGACTTGTAGTCTCCAGCCCCGGCCAGCCCGTGTCGGGCAGACAAAATGGCGGAAATCTGTAGCCGTTTGCTTCCCAGGCGCTCAGCCCCACACGCCATCTCTGGGCATGCGCCACCCTCTGGCGCCCCGCTTGGGAAAGATTTTGGTCACCTTTCCTGGTACTGAGTGGGACAAAGGTCTTTGGACTTAGAAGGACAGAGTTCAGGGCTGAGCTCCGGGCAGTGCCTCAGGTGGGAGATGATGTTAAGTGTGCTATTTTAGAAGACTGTGCAGCCAGATTCAAGTATAATCTCCCAAAAAGGGAAAAATAAAACTATTGAGGGCCTATTGGAAGTGCAAAAATTTTGAAGCAGGTTCCCTCAATTTTGTCCACGGGGAAGAAACTCATAAATCATTCTTGACACCTCCTTCAGCCCATTAATCCAGTTATTCTATATCCCAACTATTTTCGTTTCTTTCCATTTTCTCCAGGACTGTCAGCTAGAGGAAACCACCACCATCTCTCTCCAAGCCTTGTTATGGGAAAAACTTGGTTTTTCTTGCTGACACAGTAAAGAATTACAGATCAGCAAGTCTGTTAGCCAGCGTTCAAGCCGTTTATAAGTGACTCATGTTCATGGAAGAGCTGGGACCTTGCAGAAGTGGCGGTGAAAGGCATAGTCTTGGGTGGCAGAAAGCAAAGGCAGCAAGAGCAAGGGCAGGTCCTTTATCCTGAGGATTTACATAGTTGGTGGGAGGGGGGTGAGGGAGTTACATATTGATTGGTGAGTAAAGGTGGTGCCAGCTTTCCTTAGGGGGGAGATGGGGGGCAGGGAACTTCGTGGAGGACTGCCCAAATGTAGGTATGCGTGGGGGTCTCTTAGCTAGAATCCTTATCTTGCTCCAGACCCCATTTGTTCATCTTGTTGTAAAACAGGTATGTGATAGGTTGGGGCAGTTACCCAAAATTATTTATTGGCTCTTTCTGTAAGCACTAGGGACCCTCTCATAAAACAGATAGTGACCAGAGGTAGGCAATTAATCAAATTTGTTTTATGGGCTTCTTCTTTGGGCACTGTGGACGCCCTCTACTTCCTCCACCCCCCAGACCTTGGGATGAATACACAGTTTCAAAGGCTTTCTCCCAGATAGTGGAAATCATACATAGAATTTCAAGGGCTCCCCTCCTGTGCTAGCTAGCAGGGTGTTTCTTGTGATGTTGGAACACCTGGCCATAGTATCAGACCAGGCTCAGAATGCTGAGTTAGTGGGTGAGACATCTCCCTCCTCCTCCCTGCGTTGGTTTACTATCTATCCTACCTAAACGGTCTCACTAGTCTCAGGCATCCAGGAGGAAGCAATGCAGGGATATCTCTATGGATTAGGAAATAGCGAACAAGATTATGTGCTCCCTTGAGGGTGGTTATGCTTCCCAAGGGTCTAAAAAAGAGGCATTTCCAAGGTGTGTTCATCTTGATGCACACTAACAACGGACAGGGCTTGCTCACAGCAAAGATAACTTTACGAGGATAGTGATAGGCCTGAGGCCTGACCACCCTTCACGACCTGCCCAGTTAGAATTTATGGTCAAGACATCCTGTGGGATTACTTTCAGTTCGATTTATTATAGAGCCCCTTTTTTTCGTCCATGTAGATATACTCAAGTTGGTGGAAATTCATCAATTGGATATGTGTACTTTACTTATCTATACTTTTCTGCATGTATATTATACCCCTGATGTAACTTTTTTAAAGCTTTTATTTATTTATTTATTTATTTATTTATTTATTTATTTATTTTTAGAGAGAGGGGAATAGAGGAAGGAAGAGAGGGAGAGAAACACAATGTGTGAGAGAATCAGCAATCCATTGCCTCTTGAGCACCCCCAACTGGGATGTGGCCCACAAACTAGGCATGTGCACTGACTGGGAATCGAACTGCCGACCTTTCAGCTTGTAGACCGGCACTCAGTCCACTGAGTTACACCAGGCAAGGCACTCCTGATATAATTTTTCAAATGGAAAGTGGCCTGGGCCAGACCTCTCTTGTCTTTTGGGAGACCAATTAACAGTAAAGACTATTTCTAACTATTATTATTTCTGGATTTGGGGCTTATGGGCAGGCATTGTTGGAGCATAATGTTAAGAGCAGAGGCTTTAGCAACAGAAACCTGTTCTGCCACTTCCTATCTGAGTGCCCTTGGCTAAGTTATTTAACCTCGTTAAGATTCAGTTTTCTCCTTGTACAATAGCAAACATAAAAGTAGCAAATATATAGGTGTGAGAATTAAAAAAGTAATGCACACAAGGTGCCCAACACGATACCTGGTCAATGCCAAATGCTCGATAAACAATAACTTATGGTGAGTAATATTAGTTTTCATCTTTCTGTTTTTTTAAGCTTCCAAGTTTTCAACAATGAACATAGAGTCTATGTCATAGACACAGGCTGCAGGAATAAGGATGATCATCGTAGCGCTATTTGAAATAGCAAATAGTAATGATAATGTAATAATAATAGAAGCAATCTAAATATCCATCTAGTGGAGAATGAGCAAGCAAATCAGCTGTGATATATTCGTAATATAAAATACTACAAAAACAGTTAAAGTGAATAAACCAAAGCTACAGGTATCAGCATGGATAAAACAAAATATTGAGAAAAACTGTGCAGAAAGTTATATACAACTTGATACTATGTGTATACAATTTTAAAATAAAACAGACAACCCTATATACTATTTAAGGATTCATACATACATAGTAAAAAAAAAAATTGTGAGGAACTAAAACCTCCAGGCAAGCAATTACTTCTGAGGAGAAAGGAAAAGAAATGGGTGAAAAGAGGAATATGTTGGGGCTTAAATCATGTTGCGGATTCCGTCCTTCAGAATTCGTATGCTGTGGCTGACGTGTAAATGAATCCACACGTGAAATCTGTGGGAATAGAACTCGGGGACTACACAGACCCCCTCTGAGGCAGAGACAGAGCCAGAGAGAAAGGGCCCAGGAGCAGGCTGGAGAGAGCAGAGGGAGTGGGGGCCCAGGAGTGGCTTGGAATGCCTCTGCCACTCTCTCCGAAGGACAGAGCGTGCAGACCCCTGCCTTGACAGGCTTTTATTGTCTTTTATGGGTACATTACATCAGAGTGGTCTTCACTTACTATGCATAGGTTCTCATTAGGTGGTAGACATCCAGGAAGGTATATCAAAAGGGTTATTTACATAAATGCAAAGGAGAAAAGGTATCGGCTGAACTTGAAAGGATTAGCACTGGTCTTCGGAAGCCAGATATGTATCAGCGTTTGTTCTTTTGATCCAGGGTGAGAGAGTTTTTCAGCAAGAGCAAGGTTTAACTCTAGGAAAGATGTAATCCTGATTTATCCACAGGAAAGCCCGTTTCACACACTTGGGGCCTGCTTGCCGGCCCATGTTCCACTGGGGGCTTTTAAACGTGGAATGTTGCGCTACATTTCCCACGATGAGTGGAACGGTTCTCCTACAAAATCATATCTCTGATATTTTATTTCTTGAAAAAAATTGTAAGAAAATAAGGCAATATGTGAAGAGTTGATAATCTTGGTGTAAGGTGCTTAGGTGTTTGTTGTAACAAAACTCTGTTTTTCTTTATATTTGAAATAATTCTCTATTTAAAAGAAAGCATGGAACAGAGCAGTATAAGAAACACGCTACCTTTTTTTGTAAGGAAAAATAGTAATTTATTTGTACCAACCACTGCTGTTATGCCAACCTGAAATCAATGGCCTTCACAGTGGTGGAGGAGAGGCAGATAAGTATTGGGTTTTTGTTTTTTAAACAGTTTTTTTTAACATACAGTAAATTTCATTCTTTTTGTATAAACATAGGTTTTAATTTCTTTTAAGTAAACACTTGGGGTGGGATGGTTGTGTCATGTGGTAAGTGTACATCTAACTTTACTTTTAAACACCCCAAATTCTTTTCTAAAGTGGCTATGCCATTTTGAACTTTCATCAGCAAGAATGAAAGCTCTAGTTGCTCTGTATGTTTATCAGAATTTGATATTAGGTTTTTGAAAAATTATTGTTTGTAGCCACTCCAATATGTGTGTAGTGGTACATCAATAAAACCAACATTTCGCCCGGCTGGTGTAGCTCAGTGGATTGAGCGTGGGCTGGGAACCAGAGGGTCCCGGTTCGATTCCCAGTCGGGGCACATGCCTGGGTTGTGGGCCAGGTCCCCAATGAGGGCCATGTGAGAGGCAACCATACATTGCTCTTTCTCTCTCCCTTCTCCTCTCTCTGAAAATAAATAAAAATAAAAAATCTTTAAAAAAAAAAAAAACAACATTTCTCACCCTGGCTGGTATGGCTCAGTGGATTGAGTAACGGCCTGCAAACTGAAAGGTCATCAGTTCGATTCCCAGTCACAACACATGCTTGGGTTGTGGGCCAAGTCCCCAATTGGGGGCAAGAAAGGGGCAACCAAGGGGCAACCAATCAGTGTTTCTCTCCCTCTCTTTCTTCCTCTCTTCCCCTCTCTCTAAAAATAAATTAATTAAAAAAATAAAACCAACATTTCTTTAATGACTAATTATATCTGGCCCCTTTTCACATACTGATTTGCCATCTATATATCTTTTTTAGTGAAGTATCCATATTAGTCATGTGCCCATTCTTTTACAGGATTGTTTTGTTTTTATTAGTGAGTTGCAAAAATTCTTTACATATTCTAGGTATAAGACCTTTATCAGATGTGTGATTTGCAAGTTTTCTCCCGCTCTGGTTTGTCAGAGTTTAAAAAAAATTTTTTTTTTTTAGAAGCTGGTTATTTTTTTTTTAAAGATTGTATTTATTTATTTTTAGAGAGAGGCGAAAGGAGGGAGAAAGAGAGGGAGAGAAACGGCAATGTATGGTTGCCTCTCACATGGCCCTCACTGGGGCCTGGCCCGCAACTCAGGCATGTGCCCTGACTGGGAATCGAACCAGGACCCTTTGGTTCCCCGTCCGAGCTCAATCCACTGAGCTACACCAGCCAGGGCAGAGTTTAAAAATTTTGATTACCATATTTTTCAGACTATAAGATGCACTTTCCTGCCCCTGCCAAATTTGGGAGGAAAATGTGGGTGCAGCAGTGGAGCAGGGTCACAGGAGGCAGGAGCAGGTAAAATATTTTACCACATTTTTTGCCTATTTTCCTCCTCTAAAACCTAGGTGTGTCTTATGGTCCAGTGCATCTTATGGTCCAAAAAATACGGTAAGTACAGTTTGTCTTTGTTCTCTTGTGAATCACATCATATCTAAGAAATCTTTGCCTAACCCAAGATCACAAAAATTTCCCCCTCTATTTTCGTCTTCCTTTTTTTTGTTTTGCTAATTATTTTATAACCATAACAAATGAGTACAGAGAATACCCTGTACAAAATAACAGTAAAGTTTCAACATCAAGGTGTTCCTTAGGCAAAGTTGAGGATTTCAGTCTTTGATATTTGGAATTTATGCTGCAGTCCTTATTTTTGGATGCATCACTGGATATATGGTACAGTCCATGTTTAGCCAGATTTGAACAGAAGAATGGCCACTTGGCTCAGGTAGAAGTAGATGAGGTGTTTGGTTTCATGCCTCAGGTACTTACCTTAGTTCCTCCCCACCATGCAGTGCCAGGTGGGGTTGTACTTCTTGTCAAATTCATTCTTAATATGGGCCGCAATACCCTTCTATATGTTGTATTTCTCCAAACCCTGAGTAGCACATTCCATGGAATCCTGTTGCATATCCTCTGACATATTGGCCTTTCTTTTTAAAGATTTTATTTATTTATTTTTAGAGAGAGGGGAAGGGAAGGAGAAAGAGAAGAAAGAGAGGGAGAGAAATATCACTGTGTGGTTGTCTCTCACGTGCCCCCTACTGGGGACCAGGCCCGCAACCCAGGCATGTGCCCTGACTGGGAATCAAACCGATGACCCTTTGGTTCTCGGCCTGCGTTCATTCCACTGAGCTACACCAGCCAGGGCCATATTGCATTTTTGATCACCACCTTTAAGTCACACACAGTTACAGTGGAGCAGGGGGCTGGGCAACTGTAACAGTCTCCTGGGGGAGGCTAATAACCTGGAGGGAGATGCCTTCCCCTATATTTTTTTATAGAAGCTTATAGTTTAAGGTTATAATTTACTTCTTTAGAAGGTTATATGCATATACTGTTATATTCTTAGTCTATACCTGAAAGGATACACAAGTTTTCCTCTAGGGTGGGAACACAGTGTGACTTGGGGTAAGCATGATAGACTAATGTTTCCTTAAATGCATAGCTTACGGTACCTTAAACACAACAACAAAATAAGGAATATTTGTTTTAAAGGCTGAAAAAGTGTTGGGGGACTACCAAAACACGGTTCCACCCAACACAGTCGAAAATCGTCAGGATGGTGGTTGGACTGAAGACTTCACCCGCCTTTTAAATCCTTTGGGCTCCCTTCTTTCACAGCTGTGAACGGCTCCACAAGCCTGGTAGTTCGCAAGGGGCTCAGAACCAAGTCCAATTAACAGGCAAAGAATTAGTTGGGCCAATCAGAGAGCAATATACAAATAATTAAATCTGTATAAAGCTTGATCGCTGTAGCCTTGAACTTCTCAAATTTAGAGACTTGGTGTTGCTGCCATCTGCAGGCCACATCTCTCAATAACAGGTTCATGGAAATAGCTAGAGGGAGTGGGCAGGGACTTCCTCCTGGAATTGACGCACAGCAGTCCAGTGGAAAGACCTTTAGCACCTGGCTCCACCACTTAAGGCTTGTGACCTTGGGCAAGTGTCTTAGCCTCTCTGAACCTTACTTGACCTCACAGGTGGTTTTGAGTATTATATGAAATCATCTGTGTAAAGCACCAAGCACAGTGCCTGGCATGGAGTGGACAGTTAGTAAGTGGAGTGATTATTAACACAGCAATAAATGCTAAGTACAGCCAAAGGTTGGACAACTCAGCCTGCAAACAGGCAGGTCACATGTGGTCATTAACCTACAGCTATTTTGGTTCAGCCTCACTATTTACAATTTTTAAATTACCTGTCATCATTAAAAACAGAAATTTCGCATTTAGTCCAGATTTTTCATTTCTATTTTAAAATGTGAGGCTCTGATAGCATACCACATCAAATCTGCAAGGAAGATGGCATGTAACAGGGAAAACTAATTGCTGCCAAGAGAGCCACGTAATGCTCCCTGGGGAAGTGATGTTAAAGCTGAGATGTGAAGGCTGAGTAGGGGGAACAGTGCTCCAAGCAAAGACTGCTGGGTCCAAAGGCCCTGAATTAGGAAGATGAGTGCCACCAGGTAACTTCAGAAAAGTCTGGTGGCTAAGGCACAATGAGCAAGGAGAAGACGGGAAGGAGATAAGGTCCAGTCAGCACCCTAAGGATTTTGGACCTCACTGTAAGAACAAGTGTAGTTCAAGTCTAGAGGCTAAGAGATAGCCAACTGGCATAACAAACTGAGGGGCCAGGCAGGGTCAGAATGAAGAAGGGTCAGGGGTCAACAATTAGTGGCTGAGAAAGCAGAGGAGTACTAGGGCAATACAGGATCTATATCTAGAAACTCTGGGCATACCCAGGACTGCCTGTCAGGTGTGGTCTGGCAAAGGGCAGACTTTATAAGAACCAAGTTAAGTTGGACACCAGGGTAAATATTTTTTTTTAAGATTTTTATTTTTATTTATTTTTAGAGAGAGGGGAAGGGAGGGAGAAAGAGAGGGAGAGAAACAGCAATGTATGATTGCCTCTCACATGGCCCTCACGGGGACCTGGCCCGCAACCCAGGCATGTGCCCTGATGGGGAATCGAACCGGGACCCTCTGGTTCCCAGCCCGCACTCAATCCACTGAGCTACACCAGCCAGGGTCAGGGTAAATATTTTATGCTCATTTTAACAGTGGGAAAATGAGATGAACAAAGATTTGGCCAAGGACACACAGCAAACGAGACGCAGAGCTAGATTTACAATACCCCCCTCTTACTTGTTGCCCTGCTCCTCTAACTGTATTCATTTTCTCAAGGTGAATAAACTCAACACAGTGTTGAGTTTAATAGTGTTGTTAATAATAATATATACCATTTATATACAGTGTTGTTAATAATAATATATACCATTTATTGGGAGCTTGTTAAACTTAGTCTCTGTGTTTATGTGCACTGTTATTTCATTGTTTCCCTCAGTTAACAAATATAGTCCATCCAAGATACTATGTACCAAGGGACTGTTAGGCACTGCAGACACAGAAGTAAGTTAGACAGTCACCATCCCTGTCCTGTGGGAGTTCACAATCCAGAAAGGAAGTGAGTAGTTGAAGTAATTACAAAGGGTAATTGGCAGGTACTATAGGGAGAGTACAACAGTGAACCCAGCCTACCATGGGCAGCAGGGAAGCTTTCTGAGAGAAGTGACTATTTTCACAATAACCTGATAAGATAGATGCTATGAATATAGCATCTTACCCTTTTTGAGGATGAGAAAACTATGATCTCAGGCAGATTAAGTAACTAACCCACTAGCAGTACTGGGACAAATATGTAAGCCTGGGTCTACACCTAGACCAAAGCTCATTCTCTTAACTGCTAAGATATTTCTTAGCAGATATTTCTGTTAGTTTGTCCTTTCCTTCTAAGGGTCATGTGAGTGCAATGGAGTATTAAATGAAATGTCTGCAATGCAGGAAGTTGAAATCATGGCTGACAAACTGCGGAAGCATGTCTATGTCATGGTTGGCTGTCAAATTTGGTATGACAGCTATTTAGTGACACAGCTCTTGTGCTAATGTCTTAGTAGATGTTCAGGTCAATTGAATGTAATTCAATAGCTATGAAGTGAGTGCCTACAATGTGCCAGCAATGGTGCCAGACACTGTCAGAGTTACAGTGATGGTAAAACAAGTCCCTAAATACTAGGCTAAAGATTGTCTTAATTGCTAACAAATAAAAAATTAAATAACAAAGCCATAATCCCGGCAGTTAGAAACCGTAGGTAATTTACTGTAATAGCTACTGGATTCTGAGCATCATCCATGTGCCAGGCATTGCCTGAGGTGCCGTAATGGAAACAAACATGATCATGGTCACAAGTAAAAACTACAGACACATACTGGGAGACTGTGTTGAGCACTTTACATGTATTACCTGTTTTAACCCCATTCTTTTAATCCATGTTCATTGTATAATGCTAATATGACAGTATTAACATACTAATATTGCCCATTTCACAGATGAGAAAGTTGAAGTTCAGGGATTTGTGCTTGAGATCCCAGAGCTAGTAAAGAGAAGAGCTAGAATTCAAACCCAGGTCAGCCTGACTCCGAAACTTGGGCTCTAGACCGCTGTACCACACTGTATCTGCAAGGAGAATCAGCTTGTAAAACCCAGGGAACTGTGGTATGGTCTGCATAGCCTCATGCACATCCATACAGGAGAAATATCAGTGCTTTAAAAACCCTCCGGGGAAGTAAAGAAACAATGGGGAAAATCCCAACAATGTATCTAGTAATTAGATACTAGTAAAGCCCTAAAACGGAGTCCAACCAAAATATTTATATTATTATTTCTATCATTTAATTCTGCTTACATTTGCCTCAAGAATTATATTTAAATTTAATTATTCCAAAAGCTCAGAATTTTTCACATCAAGATCCACATCCTTTAAATTTTGTTTTATGTCTATGTGGGGAAGAAAAGAAACTATATCACAAAAGTTAGTGTCAAGCAAATAAGTGACCCCATTAAGGACAGGATGCAAGCTGTGCTTAGTAAACTGGGAGAAAAACAAGTCCCCTGCAGGAGACAGTCATTAGCCCTGGGCCATATACGAACATCTTGTCTCCATGATTACCTGTGGCTGTGGGCAGGGAGGTATGCGCTTCATTCCAGATGTTCAGATACGGCCAGAGGTGAGATCTGTGTAGCTAAGGTAGTTCCCAGAACTGGCTTTGTGACGCCTGGACCAGGAAGATCACTGTTGTGCTCAGACATCAAATGTGTGTGTTTTCACCTGCTATTTACCCTTTGTTTTAGCATAAAAATGCAAGAAAAGATGCTGGTATTTATTATTGTCTCAACAATTCATTTAATATGGTAGGAAAGTTCAGAAAGGTAGACTTTCTATCAGAGCAACAATAATTATAATTACTTATAAATTATAAATACTTACAGTTATCCTATTAATAAAACAATAATGATAGCTTCCGTTCACTGAGTGCATTCTATGTGCCAGGCACTATGAGAGCACTTCTCATACATTATTTCATTTAATCTTCATGACAACTATTACCTAATTCACAGAAAAAGAGACAGACGTTCAGGAGGTTAAACAACTTCCCAAGGTACACAGTGAGCAGGTAACATGTGTTGCATGTCCATCTCCCCACCAATGACTGTAAATTTCTGGACAGCAAGGGCTGTGTCTTACTTATCTCTGTGTTCCTAGTCTGTAACACTGTGCCTGGCACAGAATAGGCAGAATTCAGTACTGTTTTTGAATAAATGAAAGAATGAACAATATTTCCCCTGGCTGTTTAGGTCTTCTGCCTTCAAATCTAGTGTGCTTTCTATAATTAAATATTGCCTGCCTAAATCAGGATTAACCACTCACATACCACTTTCACTGTGAAAATTCATACTAGACACATGGTAAGTGTGATACAGTGATTCCACTTCTCCATCTTTATCTTAATAACAATGCTAGAACTAGTGTATAAGAATGTATTACCAGCCATCCACTACTGGTATTTCAGGAAAAAAAAATGTTTGAAAACAAAAATATCCACCAATGGAGGAATAATTAAAGGTAAATCCATTCAATAGAATATCACATAACTTCAAACAGAGTAAGGTAGATCTGCATCTACTGATGAAGAATGATGTACACAAGATTGTATTAAGTAGAATAAGCAGGTTTCAGAATATTAAGAATGGTTTAGCCCTGACTGGCATGGCTCACTTGGTTGGGCATCATTCTGCAAAGCGAAGGGTTGCTGGTTCAATTCTTGATCAGGGCACGTGCCTGGGTTGCAGGTTTGGTCCCACGTCTGGGGTGTGCCAGAGGCAACAGATTGATGTCTCTCTCTCACATCTAAGTTTCTCTCCCTTTCTTTCTCCCTCCTTTTCCCTCTTTCTAAATAAATAAATAAATAATTTAAAACAAAAAGGATGGTTTAGTATACATAGTAATAATAATCCGGTCTGCAACATTTATTGCATTTTGTTTCAGGTGCTCTTCCAAGTGCATTACATGCATTACCGTATTTCACAGAACCTAGAGATTATTGAATGTTTTTATAATTTTTTTTTATTTTTAGAGAGAGGAGAAGGGAAGGAGAAAGAGAGGGAGAAACAGCAATGTATGGTTGCCTCTCACATGGCCCTCACCGGGGACCTGGCCTGCAACCCAGGCATGTGCCCTGACCGGGAATCGAACCGGGACCGTCCGGTTCCCAGCCTGCGCTCAGTCCACTGAGCTACACCAGCCAGGGCTGTTTATTGAATGTTTTTAACATACTTGGATCTGTATAAACATTCTTAATTCAGAGATAGAAAAATGTGCAGAAAATGTGTTTCTTCAAAATGATTAAATATGGTATTTTGCTTACTCCTCACTATAGCATGAAGTAGGTAACATCATTTCTGTGATTTCGCTGATGAGAAAATTGAGGCACAGAGAAATCCAAGTAATTTGCCTATAAGTAATGGAATATATCCCATAAGATCCCATAAAAAAAAACAACAACAGAAGAGTTCTGGATAAAGACAATGGCTGGGATTTCTCATGCATCTAACTTTCCTATCCACCCCTCCCCTCCCAATCCCACTATAACTGCACTAAAAGGTTGTTTTAAAGCATAAGGGAGAGGGGGGAGTAAACATAACAGAATTTTGCAGATGGAAAAGCAAATGAATAAGTAATAGTAGGCCTGGCAAACCTAAAAATACTAAATCCTAGACCAGAAACTGGAGAAAGCTGAGAAACAGTCTGATATATTCAGGAATTAACAAACCAGTGGTATCCCTGGAGGTGAGGATGAAGAGCAGCTAGTGAGGACAGGTTGAAGGACTAGTTCCCGTCCTCACTGTACCCTCTAGGTAACTGCGCCTCCTCCACCTCAGCATAAGTATGGAGGTGTATTCTCCTGAGAGAGTAAAACAGACAATCTCTGTAGTAAGGGTCACCAGGTACAGTCAAGGGCATCATACCAACCCTGGCCAGGTAGCTCAGTTGGTTAGAGCATTGTCCCCATACACCAAGATTTGCAGGATTCAACTTCCAGTCAGGGCCCATACAAGAAGCAACCAATGAATGGGTAAATAAGTGGAACAACAAATTGATGCCTCTTTCTCTCCCCTCTCTAAAATCAATTTAAAAAAATTAAGGGCATCATACAAAAAAAAAGGAGGGGAGCCCTGGCTGGTGTGGCTCAGTGGATTGAGTGCCAGACTGCAAATCAAAGGGTCGCTGGTTCGATTCCCAATCAGGGCACATGCCTGGGTTGCAGGCCAGGTCCCCAGTTAGGGGAGTATGAGAGGCAACTACACATTTGATGTTTCTCTCTCTAAAAATAAATAAATAAAAACTTAAAAAAAAAAACTAGAAACAGTGTACAAATAATTTGTAACATGTTAATTTAATATATCTTAAGCATATTTTCATGTTGCTGTGGAGTCCTCATAATAATAATTTTTTTTTAAATGATTTTAGGGGAATTATTTTTTTTATTTTTATTTATTTATTTTTTTTTAAAGATTTTATTTTTATTTATTTTTAGAGAGAGGGGAGGGAGACAGAGAGGGAGAGAAACAGCAACGTACGGTTGCCTCTCACATGGCCCTCACGGGGACCTGGCCCACAACCCAGGCATGTGCCCTGACTGGGAATCGAACCGGGACCCTCTGGTTCCCAGCCCGCGCTCAATCCACTGAGCTACACCAGCCAGGGCCTCATAATAATAATTTTAATGAATGTGCCAGAGTTTACTTAACCACTAATATCTAATTCTCTTTTTCTGAATATTTAGGTTGTTTCAAGTTTCTTTTTTTTTTAATTGAGGTATAATTGAAATATAACATTATATTAGTTTCAGTTGTTCAACACAACGATTCAGTATTTGTATGTATTGCAAAATGATCACCACAATAAGTCTAGTTAATATCCATCACCATACAGCTAAATTTTTATTTCTAGTAATGAGAACTTTTAACAGCTACTCTCTCAGCAGCTTTCAAGTATGCAACACAGTATTACTGACTTCAAGTGTTTTATTATATGAAATATGTAGATTTTTCCATACTTTAGTTATTTCTTCAGCCTGGATGGGGAAGATTGGATCAAAGGGGATAAGGATTAAAAAAAAAAATAAGCCCTGGCCAGGCCGCTCAGTTGATTAGAGTGTTATCCTTATACACTAAGGTTGTGGGTTCGATCCCCAGTCAGGGCACATACAAGAATCAACCAATGAATGCATGAATAATTGGAGCAATGAATTGATGTTTCCCTCTCTCTCTCTCTCAAATAAATAAATTTTTTAAAAATTTAAAGGGTATAAGGATTTGATGATTCTAGATATTTACTTACAAATTGCTTTCAAATGTTTTCACTAACTTACAATGTCACTAGAAGCATTAGAATACCCATTTGACTGCATCGAAAAAAACACTTGGTGTCACAATGTTAATACATTAGGAGGTAGAAAACTATTTCATACAAACTGATTTTGAAGTCAGTAGGCTTGACTTCCCTCCCCCACCAGAAGAAAAAAATTATTTAACAAATAGTAAAATTTGTAAATAAGCGTGTGAGTTCTCAAAATAATACTTTGAAGGGAACCACTTGTTTAGATGCTTATCTTCTGATGTATTTGTTTTTTTTTTAATTAATGTCATCACTTCACATTCATACCTTCAGGGAGAAACACAGAAACAATTACAGTCAACTTGACAAAACCGCCAATGTGATGACTCACATCCTGTCTACCTCTAGAGATCAGCCTTGGCTCCATATTGTTGGGCCCCATGCTGCTAAGAACCTGTCACTGTCTAAGAGCATCTTGGGTGTGGGAGCTTCTCAACCTTGAAAGAGGTGGGATCACATTTTAAAGTGAATTGAGAAGACTGACCCCTCCTTCACATTCTTACACCAGCCATACTGCTAAAAATCAGGGCACGGGCAGAGTGGGATAGCAACAGTCTTCTTCTGTTTTGTTTTTAGTTATTATTTTTATTTTTTTAAATATTTTTTAAAAATTATATTTAGAGAGCAGGGAAGGGAGAGAGAAAGAGAGGAGAGAAACATCAATGTGTGGTTGCTTCTCATGTGGCTCCCACTGAGGACCTGGCCCGCAACCCAGGCATGTGCCCTGACTGGGAATCGAACCGGCAACCCTTTGGTTTGCAGCCCACACTCAATCCACTGAGCTACACCAGCCAGGGCTAGTTATTATTTTTAAATTACACCAGAACTGTACTGGTATAGTCGTCATAAAAAAAGATAGTCAAAAACAACAAAAAGTACAGCATATTTCCAGTACTAGGAATAACTATCAACATTTTGAAGTATTCGCTTTCTCTTTTTTATTTAATTCTTAATTAATTATTTTGTTGTTGTTGTTTGAGTACAGTTGTCTCCATTTTCTACTTTCTTGTTTTTTAAGGTTTTATTTTTATAAAGAGGGGAAGGGGGGGAGAAAGAGAGGGAGAGAAACATCAAAGTGTGAGAAATACATTGATCGGTTGCCTCTCACACGCCTCCCACTGGAGGCCTGGCTTGAAACTCAGGCATGTGCCCTGACTAGGAATTGAACCAGCGACCTTTTGCTTTGCAGGCTGGTGCTCAATCCACTGAGCCATACCATCCAGGGCAATGTATTTACTTTCATACCATTTTCTCTATGTTCATGTTTTATAAAAAGTAGCATAACATACATGTTTTTTGAAACTTTCTTTTTCATGAAATAATAATTAGAGTTTATGTCTGTATAATGTTTACTATGGGCCAGGTAGGATTCTAGGAATTTTTACACATATAACTCATTTAAACTTTACGCTAACTCTGTAAGGAAGGTAATATTAGTATTCCCCTTTAATGATAAGGAAACTGAG
This sequence comes from Micronycteris hirsuta, assembly GCA_004026765.1. Lineage (NCBI taxonomy): Eukaryota > Metazoa > Chordata > Mammalia > Chiroptera > Phyllostomidae > Micronycteris > Micronycteris hirsuta. The sequence continues at coordinate 39,982 of PVJI01004154.1, read as the reverse complement.
GCGGAGAAGTTAAGTAATTTGTCTAAGATCAGAGAGTTAATAAATTAACTATCTGGAATGTTTTTCCATGTCATTAAGTTTATTTCTACAATATAAAAAGTCCCCCTTTCCATAAGCTCCTCCAGCTTTTTACAGATGCTGAGTCTCATGGCTTACACACTAACTCATCACAGAGGAATGAGGAATGTTAACCCGGGACAAACCAGCTTACACAGGCAAGATTCTTGTGGTCTACAACTCAGCATTCACTCATTCACTCACTCATTCAATGAATATTTGAAAGATTATTATATGAGTAGCACTAAGGTAGCCAAAGGTTATGGGGTTCACAGAAATAAAATATTTAGAACAATGTCAAATAAAACATTTAACACATTCCCTGGCACATAACAGTTTATCAATAAACCAATATTTATTCCAGGCACTGTGCTAAATGCTAAATGAATGGATTATCTCAATGACCTGTGGGAACAGGGTTCTATTATCCTTCCCATTTTGTAGATAAGAAAACTAAGGCCTAGAAAGGCTTACCCAGCTTGCACAACACACCTGTGATTGAGTTCAGTTTGAACTTAAGACTCCGGGGTCTTTGCTCTTATGTTATAGTACTACAAAGACAAACACGATTCCTTTCCTTAAGAAGCACACAATCTTGTTAATAATGCTGAAGTTGAAACCAGCTAGTAAGTAGTAAGCATGCTAAGCACTCTGGCAGATCTTTATGTATATTGATCATTTAATTCATACCACAACTCTGTGACATAGGTGTTATAATTATGATTGCTTTACAGATGAGAAAATAGACATTTTAAGAGTTTAAATAATTTGTTCAAGACACACACAGCTACTGAATTGTAGTACTAGAAGCCAAGATATAAAGAATTACAGTTTAGGGAACATGATGAAATATGAAACAAGTGATGCTACTTAGCTGCCATCAAATATCAGAAATCAGAGGAAAGAGACTTTGTGACCTTCTTCTGGTCCAGAATTAATTGCAGGAGAGAAAGGGAAAATCCTGGCTACTTGTCAGGCCCTGTGTCGAAAGCCTTCACACAGGTTATTAATTGTATCCTCTATGTGGTGAAGGTATTATTATTCTCAATTTGACTGACAAGGAAATGGATTCTTTGGGAGGTAATGCAATATGTCCAAGGTCATACAGCTAGTAAATGATATGGCTAGAATTGGAACCTATTTGTCTCTCAAGCCTGAGCCTTTAACCACTATATTACATGCCTTCCATTGTTGGATCTTGCTTTTTGATTACGCAGGAGTCACACAGGCAGAGATGAGTGGAAAAGGCAACTGTGAAAGGGCATTCAGAAAGAGAACACGTAAGCAAGAGTACTGAGGTCTGTCCCTGGAACAGAAAGCAGACCTGCTTGGTCAGTGCTAAAGATTTATTTGTTTTTGGGAAAGAGCCTTTTGTTCACATAACTTTTATGACTATACAAATTATATATATGTCTGTTTCTGCCATTATAATGGGAGCTATTAAGAACAAAGACTGTATCTTAGCTATTGCTGTACCCCAGCATCTAGTACAGCGCTTAAATTGTAGTTCCAACAAAGAGGTTGGAAAAATAGGGAGTAGTCACACTGCACAGATCTCTGGATGGCAATTAGGGTAGTCCTCGATGCAAATATCCTAAACAAAATAGTAGGTACTCAAATCCAACAGTGTTCTGACAAGATGATATCATGATGCATAGGAGTTGTCCCGGGAGTACAAGGATGGCCGACAACAGAAAATCTGTCAATATAACTTACCACATTAAGGGGACAAAGGACAAAAATCACATAATTTTTTACATACTTAATAGAGAAACTTGATGCAATAACATTAAGATCGGGACCAAGTTATGAATGCTCATTATTATCACCAGTGTTACTTAGAGTATTTGAAAATCTGTCTAATTCTTTTAGACAAGAAAAAGGTGAAAGAGAAAGGTAAGTCTTTCTGCTTGTCACTCTTTAAAAAAAAGATTTTATTTATTTTTAGAAAGAGGGGAAAGGAAGGAGAAAGAGAAGGAGAGAAGCATCGATGTGAGAGAGAAACATCAATCAGTTGCCTCTCACACGCCCAACTGGGGACCTGCCCTGCAACCCAGGCATGTAACCTGACTGGGAATTGAACCAGCAACCTTTGGTTTTGTGGAATGATGCTTAACCCGCTGAGTCACACCACTCACGGCTGCTTGTCACTCTTGCCAATGATGTAATATTCCACATGGAAAACACAGCATTATCAGCAGGCAAACCTATTAGGACTATAAAAGAGTTATTAATCAAGTTTGCAAGAATAGAAATCATCTTATGAAAACCAGTAGTGTTCTTCTACACCAGGAATAACTACCTTGAAATGTAACGAAACTGTAGCACAACCTACAATAGCAACTAAATGATAGTCTGTATACAGTAAGGACCAGCAAACTTTCCGTAAAGTTTCCACATGGTCTCTCTTTAAAAAAATTTTTTTATTACTTTATTGTTATTCAATTACAGCTGTCTGCATTTTCTCCCTTACCCCCATCCAAACCCACCTCCCTCCCTTGCTTCCACCCTCTCCCTTGGTTTTGTCTATGTGTCCTCTGTAGTAGTTCCTGAAATCCACATGGTCTTCTTTGCAGCCATTCAACTCTCTCATTATAGTACAAAAGAAGCCATACACAATTTTTAAATAATGCAGATGGGTGTTCCAATAAAACTTTATTTATGAAAACAGCAGGCTCCTGTATGTGCACAGGTATAATTTGCTGACATCTGGCCTATAGTAATTGGCCTAAAAGCCATGCCCTTTAAGAAGTTTATCAAGAAAAAATTTAAATTTAAAAAAGAAGACTAGAATAAATGTTATAATTAGGATAAACTCAGCAGTGTAAAGAATATATTCATTTGGCCCTGGCTGGTGTAGCTCAGTGGATTGAGCGCGGGCTTGGAATCAAAGCGTTGCCAGTTCGATTCCCAGTCAGGGCACATGCCTGAGCTGCAGGCCAGGTCCTCAGTGGGGGCCACATGAGAGGCAACCACACATTGATATTTCTCTCTCCTCCTCTCTCCCCCTTCCTTCCCCTCTGTCTAAAAATAAAAAAATAAAATCTTTAAAAAAAAGAAAAGAGCCCTGGCTGGTATAGCTCAGTGGATTGAGTGCGGGCTGGGAACCAGAGGGTCCCGGTTCGATTCCCGGTCAGGGCACATGCCTGGGTTGCGGGCCAGGTCCCCAGTGAGGGCCATGTAGGAGGCAACCATACATTGCTGTTTCTCCCTCTCTTCTCCTCTATCTAAAAATAACTAAATAAAATCTTTAAAAAAAAATAAAAAAAAGAAAAGAATATATTCATTTGTTTAACAAATATTCAGAGTGCCATAGGCCAGGTGTTGTTTTGGGTACTTGGGATACGGCAGAGAACAAAACAAAGTAACTATCATCATGAATTTTGGTAGAGAAGTAGTGAATAAATAATCTAGTCATTTAGTAACTAATGCTGTGAAAAAGACTCAATAAGATAGAGTGCGGTGGGAGTGCGTGTGCTACTTAGTTTAGGACAGAAGAGCTTCTCCCACACGTTAGCAGAGACCTGAAAGAGGTGAGGGGAGCCCACCGGGTTGAGTTCTGGGGAGGGAGTGTTCCAGTCAAAGACATCAGTTCTTCCCTGAATTAATCTGTACCTTCTTAATGAAATTCCAATAAAAATTCCTGTAGTATGGTTGAGAAACTAAAACTCTAAAATGAATACGAAAGAATAAAAGGCCTGTCTATGAAAGCACAGTCTATTCTGCCTGGAAAATAAAAGTCGGGATACCTGCCCACCGGCAGAACTGGCTCTACCACAAGCCACAGTGATAAAAACACTGTGCACTGTGCTGCTGGCGTTGACACAGAGGGAGAGACCAATGGGTGCAGTGGAGAGCTTAGAAATAAAGTACATACATGGGAACCTGGTATGTGATGAAGGTGGCACCACAAAGCACTGAAAAGATTGTTATTCAGACGATGAAAGAAAAATGAATTCACCATATGAAGAAAAAAAGCTGGATTTTTAGTTGATACTATGTTAAAGGTGGACTGCAGATGGACTAAAGGCCTAACTATGAAAGTTACATAAAGCTAACATAGGAACATCTATGTTACCTAGGAGTAAATAAAGACTTCCTAAACAAGACTCCAAACTATAAGGCCAAAATTTAGGATATCTACTTAATTAATGACATCACAAAGTTAACAGGAAGGTGACAAAATGGGAGAGGGTATTTGCAATGTTTAAAACAAACAAGGAATAATGTCTAGAAAACACACAATTTCTACAAACCGACAGAAAGGCAATCAAGTAGGAAAAAATTGGCAAAGTATATAAATAGATACTGGGAGAAAGTTATTTGCAGTGTTTAAAATTAACAAAGGATTAATGTCTACAATATACAAAAGATGCCTACAAATCAACAAGACCGGAAAGCAACTAGAAAAACAGGCAAAGGTTGTAGATACCTTAGTTTTACATACTAAGTAATCTATACAATTTCATATACAAAAAAAGTATATGAAAAAAGGGCTCATATTTAATTATAATCAGAAAAATGCAAATCAAAACAACTAAGACCTTTGGGGGTGGTTGAAATGGATGAAGCGGATCAAGAGGTACAAATTTCCAGTTTAAAATGAGTTAAGTCACAGGGATACAATGTACATCATGGGGTCTATAGTCAATATTACATTAATGCCCTGGCTGGGTGACTCAGTTGGTTGGAGCATTGTCTTGTACACTTTGAAAAAAAAAGGTTTTGGGTTTGAAACTCAGTCAGGGCACATACCTAGGTTGTGGGTTCAATCTCTGGTCAGGGCATGTATGGGGGACAACTGAACAATGTTTCCCTCTCATATTAATGTTTCTCTCTCTCGTCTTCTCTCTGAAATCAATAAAAATACCCTCGAGTGAGGATTTAAAAGTAAATAAATAAGTTAGTTAAAAAATAATAACATATTAACTTTGTCCGATGCCAGTGGGTAACTAGACCTATAGCGATGACCATCGCGCGGTGTACAGAAACGCTCGTCGTGATGTTGTGCGCCCGAAACCAATACGATATTGTATGGCAATTATGCTTCAATTAAAAACAAACAAAACGAGAGCACCACTTTCCAACCACCACACTGGCAAAAATTAGACAGATGGGTACCACCAAAGGGTGGTGAGGATGCGGATGAGTGCGCAGGCACTGGCAATAGAAACATAAATAGTACAGCCATGCGCAAAAGTCATCTGGCAATATTTGACAAAAATTGAACATGTCCATAGATATGTGACTCAGAGAAATATTCACATCAATTGACATATTTGCTTATTTTAGCAATTTTTTATGGTTACAGAGAGGTGAAGGCAATCTAGGTTTCTATCATCAAGTGACTGAATGAGTAAGACACGTCAGACACACAGTGGCTGTTGCCTGATTCTGGAGCTAGGTTGCCTGAGTTGAAATTCAGGCTCTACTACTTACTGGTTCTGATTTTGAAGAACGGAAGCAGGTAATTTTATTAACCAGTGTCACCAATAAATTCAATTAAAAAGTGAAAGTAGTCCTGGCTGGTGTAGCTCAGTGGATTGAGTGTGGGCCTGCAAACCAAGTGTTGCTGGTTCAATTCCTAGTGAGGGCATATGCCTGGGTTGCAGGCCAGGTCTCCAGTTGGGGACGTGTGAGAGACAACCACACATTGATGTTTCTCTCTCCCCCTCTCCCTCCCTTCCCCTCTGTCTAAAAAGAAATAAAATCTTGGGGGGAAAAAGCCTTTAAAAAAAGAATGAAAGAAAATTTGAGTAACCTCCATGTGTCTCACTCTTATTTATAATATGGGACCTATATCACTTCTCGGACTTTTGGCTAAGATCAATTGTATAATATGGGACCTATAATATCTACCTCATATGGTGGTTGTGAAAAGTATATGAATTAAAACATTTAAAGCAACTGCCACAGAGTTAATATTATTGTTAATATGAAAGCATATGCAAGTTGGAAGTTAGCATATCACAAAAGCAATGTTAATTTTAAAAAGAAACATTTATAGCACAATATCACTTATGTGAACTGAACATATTCTTAGAACTCTAACACACTTTACCAGACAGGCACCAAAGACATACATTGAACATATCAAAATGGGTGAGTATAGGATACAAGAAATGAGAAGATTTTAGGAATAAAGGGGAAAACTATAAAACAAGAAAGGGGCTTTTCCTGAATCATTTACATTAATATACTGTGAAAAGAGGAACAAGATTTATCCACATAGGCAATCTGCAACTGAAGGGGGAAAAAAAAAACGTATTCTTAAAACATTCACAGAAAGCCAGAAAAGGGTCCCAGAGCCAGAGAAATAACCAACTAACCAACTTAGCAGCCACCTCATCTTAGAACTTACTAGGTGAGATAATATTATTGGGTTGGCCAAAAAGTCCGCATGGTTTTTCCCATAAAATAAAAGACACATTTTTTTTTTTTTTTTTTTAAATGGGAGCTTTTTTTTTTTTTTTTAGATTTTTATTTTTATTTATTTTTAGAGAGAGGGGAAGGGAGGGAGAAAGAGAGGGAGAGAAACAGCAATGTATGGTTGCCTCTCACATGGCCCTCACTGGGGACCTGGCCAGCAACCCAGGCATGTGCCCTGATGGGGAATTGAACCGGGACCGCTTGGTTCCCAGCCCGCGCTCAATCCACTGAGCTACACCAGCCAGGGCCAAAAGACACATTTTTTATGTTCACCAATAACTTTATTGATTTGGATATTTTGAGTATGTTGGCTATTTCCCGCATGGTAGAACGCTGATTGTTCTCAATGTCTCAACTTGATCTCTATCAAACTTCAACTGGTCTACCCACCGTGGAGCGTCGCCCAGCAATAAATCTCCAGCATGGAACTTCACAAACCACTTTTGACACGTTCAATTAGTCACAGCACCTTCTCCATACCCTGCACATCTTTTTTTTTTTTTTTTTCATTTTAGTTGCTTTTACCTTTCTTGAAATAAAAAAAGCATTATATGCTGAGAATATTGTGTATTTTCTTCCATCTTCAATATTAAAGTGGCTATAAAAAAATTCACCAATTTTGATAATTTTTTAAAAATGCATGCTGATATGACAGCTGTCACAATACAATCTAACAAAGTTGTTTCAAATGAATTTAAAGACAACCAAGCACTACTAGAGCCATCTTACAGAAAGAACCAAATAAACCTTTTGGCCAACCCAATACTATCCTTCCTGTTCAAGGCAGGATAGGTTTTCTGTTACCTGTAACCCAAAGCATCCTAACAGAGTATTCATGTCACCTTGAGTGGCAAACTGAGGTACAAAGAGAATTATGACTTATCCAAATGTAGTTCAACTGGGATGTTGTCTAAATGGAGGTTCCAAAAGAAAATTAAACGTCTGAGTAACCTGCTGTTTTTAGCAAGCCAAACTCTCTCCAATGTAATAAAAAACTTTTTAAGTATCAAAATGATCAACATTTATCCGACTAAGAACTTAAAAAATCCATTTAAAAGCCCTGACTGGAATGGCTCAGTTGGTTGGGTGTTATCCCACAAAAGGAAGGATCGCTGGCTTGATTCCCAGTCAGGGCACATGCCTGGGTTGTGGGTTCAGTCCGGGTCAGGGCGCATGTGGGAAGCAGCTGGTCTATGTTTCTCTCCCATATCCCATCTCTCTACAAATAAATAAATAAACTCTTTTTTGAAAAATCCATTAAAAGTCAAATGATAAATGGAAAAAATTATATAAAAGCTCCTTACAAATTAACAAAGAAAAGATGGCCCTGGCCAGGTAGCTTAGTTGGTTGGAGTGTCTTGCTGATGCGCCTGGGTTATGGATTCAATTTCTGGTCCGGGTTCAAGCAGGAGCCAACCAATAAATGCATGGACAGGTGGAGCAACAAATCGATGTTTCTCTCTCTCTCCCTTCCTTTGAATCTAAAAATCAGTGGTTAAAATTTTGTTTTTAATTTAAAAAGATGAACAATGAAGAAAATGTCCAATAAAAAAAATTTACACCTCACTGATGAATATATTGAAAAGTAATCACTATTTATCATCAAATGGAAAAAACGAGATTTCATGGTTACACCCATTTTTGGCAGCCGTGTTGGAAACCTCATTTATAGCTGGTAGGAGTGAAGACCAGGACATTTCTGGAAGGCATTTGGCAATGCATGCCAGAAGCCTTACAATAGTGCAAATAGTGCATACTCTGATGCAGCAGTTCCCTAGAATTTATTCTAAAGAATTACCATAGATGTCAACAAAGATTTAATTAAAAGTACTAGCATTGCAGGATTGTTTAGAAGAGCACAAGAAAACCCATAGGATTAAACTAAAAATCCCAAAGTAGGAGAACCAATTAATTTACAGAAAATCCATATGATAGGATACAAACAGCAATTCAAATTCAGTATTTAAATACCAGGTCTACTAATTAGTATCCCTTCAGCTCAGGGAAAGCTAATTAATCCCTTTGTACTTCAGTTTCCCTGCTTATAAAATGGGTCTGTTGTGAAGATTAATGAATATATCTAACGCACTTAGGACAGCACTGACACATATAAGAACTCAGTAAGTGAGTGTTTGGTTTTCATAGGACACTGTAGCCTAGTGCCCTAGAAAAATGGTAATAAACAAAAAAGGTTATAAACCAGGATATACAGAATATTTTAATAAAATAAGTATATCTCATATACATAAATTTACAAAAACAAAGACTAGGAGGATACATACCAAAAACAGAACTAGTACATGTCTTTGAATAATAGGATTACAGGTTATTTTTCTTACTTTTGTATTTGAATTTCCAACAACAGACACATGCTATTTTTATGAGGTCAAAACTACCATCTCTTACCAAAACTAAAACTAAAGCCTGTCATTTTTTTGTGTTGCTCTAACTGGTAATGAATCCATCCCAAATTAGCAGAGTAATGGGGTAGTGCCAGAAATGCAGACATTTCCCTTCATAGCCTTCATTACCACACAATACGAGCTCAGCCTTATTTTATAAACCTTATACATAAGTGGCGAGACAATTAAGAGATTTTTCTTTCTAGAAGCTCATTTATCCCCATTTCCCCTTTTTGTACAGAAGGATTAAGTAGATTCTCCACGTTTTCCTGAGCCTTTAATTTAGAAAGGCTGTCGCAAAAGTGAACTTGCCACCTGAGGAAAACAGAAAAGAACTGATTAAGTCTGCACTGTCCTTCTTCCTATGGGAAGAAAGCCCGGCTGGCAGCGGTGAAATGGGGCGTTTATAATGTCTTCTTTGTAACAGGTGAAGACAAGTCCCAACGGTGGACAGACTGTCTCAGTCACATGAGCCGTTTGGGGTCTATTTTCTCTAGGTGAACCAGAGGTTTCAGCTGCTCTGCAAAGTTCCTCATGTCATCAGAGACCATGTCCTGCCCAGCTGGTGCAACAACACTTAGTTCCACAAGGTAGGAGAGTGACAAGGCCTCAATGCTGTCTGTGTTCCCCGGCACCAGGAGACGGAAGATCTTGTACACCATAATCTTCATGATGCCCTTACGGAACAAGTGCCCCTTGGCTACAAACTCGTGGTCCATGCGGAAGCCCATTTCCATCAGGAAGTCCGTGAGGTTCTCAGATGTTGCAATGTCCACACAGTTTCGCACCAGGGCGTGGCGGTTCTTGTCTCCCACTTCAGGCTGTCCCAGGTAGCGCAGATGCCATGGTGCTCCTGCCCTATCCAAAGAGCGCCGGGCCCTGAGGACAAAGGGACTGGCCTGCTGGCCTTTAAGGAGGAATACCATCTCATGATCATGGAAAGTCTCAAGTTCCATGTTGTCACACAAACCACGAAGGCGATGGGTAAGGCTTTCCAAGCTGTGGTCTAAAACACTTCCTGAAGAAGGAAAAAGCACTATTGAGTCCTGTTTTTCACTTTGGATAATGAAATTAGTAAAAGATTGGAAAACTTAAATGAACCAAGTGTTTAATATATGAGATTTTAGGGGGCTTATATTGCCAAGGTATTGCATAAGATTGTGAGAAAGTTAATCCCTTTTCAGTTTTCTGCATTGTCTTATTTGGTGCTAGAAAGTCCTTAGGCCTTCTCTCACAATGCTAACCTCTAGCAGGTGTGGCGTTCAGAACCCTTAATAGGCAACAGTATCTGGAATGTAGTATTACTGTTTTGTTGTCATTTGCCTTAAGAATGATCTTCTATTTCTAGCAAACAAAAGTTTTCCATCTGTAGAAGAAATACAACATTTCCTTTTGATGTACTATATATATTTAAGTAAAAGAGACTGTACTGCTTCATAGAAATACACCAATCTTTGTTCTCATCTTACTCATCCCCCCGGCAGCATTTGATATAGTTGTCATAGATCACACCCATTTTTCACTTATTTTTTTAGATTTTTATTTATTTTATTTTTAGAGAGAAAGGGAAGGAGAAAGGAGAGAGAAATCAGTGTGTGGTTGCCTCTCGAGCGCCCCCTGCTGGGGACCTGGCCCACAACCCAGGCATGTGCCCTGACTGGGAACAGAACCAGCAACCCTTCGGTTGGCAGGCCAGCACTCAATCCACTGAGCCATATCAGCTAGGGCTGAATTTTTTTTTTTTTTAGATTTTATTTATTTACTTTTAGAGAGAGGGGAGGGGAGGGAGAAAGAGAGGAAGACAAACAGCAACGTATGGTTGCCTCTCACACGGCCCTCACTGGGGACCTGGCCCGCAACCCAGGCATGTGCCCCGACTGGGAATTGGCCAGGGCTGAATTTTTTAATAATAAAACAATTTTGGCACTCTCCCTCTCAGGAGCACATCTGTGCCTTTCCCATCTCTCTCCTAAGCTCCAAGGACCCCATCTTTTGCCTCTGTAACTTGTTTCCTAAGCCTATTCCTTCTATAGCTCACTTCTTCTACCTCTGACTTTCTAAATAAACTTTCTCTTACGGTTGAAAAAAATAATAAAACAAATTTTTTTAAAATTCTTACCTGAAGACGAGCCCACTGATTTTAGAGAGAGGGGAAAGGAGGAAGCGAGGGAGGGAAACACCAATGTGAGAAACATTGATGGTTTGCCTCTCGCACGCACAACCACCAGGGACTGAACCTGCAACCTACCGCCCTGACCAGTGTGGCTCAGTTGGTGAGGCGTCATCCTGCAAAGCAAAAGGTCACCAGTTCAATTCCTGGTCAGGGCCCATGCCTGGGTTGCAGGTTCAGACTTAGTTGTAGAAGCAACAGATTGAGGTTTCTTTCCTTCTCTTTCTCCCTCCCTCCCTTCCTCTCTCTCTAAAAATAAAATCTTAAAGAAAAAAAAAGATGACTAGCTGTTGTATAAAAAGAGACATGATCTGAAGTGGAAGCAATGTAAGAGGTTGCTAAAGTAGTTCAGTCAAGAGACACGAGGATGTGGTACTACAGGTGATGAAAAGACATATTTAAAATGTATTTTGGAAGTAAAATGAATAGGACTCAGAGGTGGTCTGGATATGGGGTAAAGTAAAAAATGGAGCTTGACTCCTCGATGCTTGGCTTGAGCAACTGCTGAATGACAGTTACTGAGATGAGAAAAGACTGAAGGATGGGCAGCTTGAGGAGTGAAAATTAATATCCCTGTTTTGCTCATCTGAAGTTACTAAATGAATGATCTGAATTAAAGCCTATACTCTTCCACTAAACATTCTATGAGCTCCTGAAAGTCATTACCCTCTCTTCTAGGTATACATCCAAAAGAATTCAAAACAGGATCTTGAAGAGATATTTGCATATCCATGTTGAACCAAGAGGTAGAGGCAACCCAAATGTACATCGCCAGATGAACGGATAAAGAAATATGGTTCACGGATATGGACAACAGTGTGGTGATTGCTGGGGGGAGGAAGTGTATAAGCAGATTAAATGGTAATGAAAAAAATACAATAAAGACTACCTTTAAAAAAAGAAATATGGTATGTACATATAATGGGATATTACTCAGTCTTAAATAAGGAGATTCTGTCATATGTTACAATATTGATGAACCTCGAGTACATCAAAGTGAAATAAGCCAGTCAGAAAAAGACAAAAAAGGTGATTCCACTCATATGAGGTATCTATCTCAAGTGTCAAAATAAAAAACAGAAAGTAGAAAGGTGGTTGCCAAGGGCTGGCAGGAAGAAGGGGAATTAGTGTTTAATAGGTAGAGCGTTTCAGTTCTGTAAGATGAAAATGTTTAGAGCTATATAACAATGTGAATATACTTAACACTACTTTAAAATGTTTAAGATGGTAAATATAATTTTATGTGTTTGTGACCATAATTAAGAGTAAAAAAAATTTTTTTAAGTTGCTGTCCCGCCCCGGTTGGTGTGGCTCAGTGGATTGAGCACCCCCCTGCAGACAGAAAGGTTGCTGGTTTGATTCCCAGTAAGTACACCTCTGGATTGTGGGCCAGGTCCCCAGTTGGGGGCATGCAAGAGGCAACCAATCAACGTTTCTCTCCCTCTCTCTCTCTCTCCCTCCTCCCCACCCTCTAAAAATAAATAAACAAAATCTTAAAAAAAAAGTTGTTGTCTATTGGAAGCCAGAAATCACGCAGGCTGCCTTTGCGTAACAGCCTCCCATCTCCACAGAAGCTGAACAGAAAAGGGGAAAATGGGTAATCAAAGCCCCTGGTGCACTTACCCTGCAGCAGGTACTCCATCATGTTAATGGTGCCCCCAGTGACAGGCATCATGGTGACGGGAGGTGCCTCCATAGTTTCTGATTAAGCTGGAGAACTTAGACTGGATTCAGAGTCCCCAATAAAGTAAAGTACAGGATACACCTGGAAAAGTTACACTTGTTAATACATCAGAGAGGGGGAGACACCAAATCTGCTTGTCATTGGCCTTGACATCAAAAGATGCATTCGCCCACTGAAAACTTTTTGAGTAACTGCTATAGGCCAGTTTTAGAAACTGATAATACAAAAATATACAAAGGAGACCTGATCATGGAATTACAATATAATCCAGTCTCAAGGTCTAAAACACCTCTAAAACTTTTCTGTGCAATCGAGGAAGTCGTCAAACTTCTCACTCTGGGACTCAGTGTCTTTCTTATAAAATGGGGCCAACGATATTTAAAAACCCCCAAGGTTTTAGCACTCAAATGACATCAAATTAACATGCAGAAGGACTGAATGGTGACTTAAGGGACTTGTCCGCTTATAGACAAGGATTATTGAGACTTGGAAAGGTACTCAGGAACACAGCAAAACGGTGGCAGATGCTGCACCAGACGAAAATCTAGGCCTTCCGCTTTTCTGAAAACACCTTTTAACGCGAGCCAGGCGGAAGCGTGAAATTCTTTTACACTGGTTTATGTCTCCCTAAGCCGGCATGGAGAACACGTGCCCACTTACACCAGAAACACACCTCCGCGCGCGTTCTTGCCTCTTCTTGCAAAGGGGAAGTTATATCCACCCAAGCACGTCAGAAATTTTGAGAGACAATTAGCCCACGGCTCTAAAGTTAAAAGCCCCTATACGGGGTAACACTCCCCCAACCTTTTCCAGTTTCCGGCAAGAGCCGGACGCCGCGTAAACCGCCACACAACCGCCCTGCAACGTAAGGGTGCCGAGAGGGCATAAAAATACTTCTTAGCCCGGCAATCAGGAGCGCATGCGCATTGCTGCCTCAGGGAAGATGGCGGCCTCCTTTGAAGTGTTTTTCTGGGAGTTGGAGGCGGGGGGGCGGGGGGAATTTACGTCATAGGCCGTCCTCCAGGAAAATATCTTTTTTTCCAAGTTCGGTGACCCAGAGATGTTTTTGTCTAGGAAATCTCTTGGACGTAATGGGGAAAGAGAGCCTGGGACAGGGAGCTGCGGACAAAAAGATGAGAGACTGTTCTAAAACATTTTTTGTTGGGTACCTGAAGGTGAAAATGAAAGACTCCCTTTACTGCTGAGAATAATGTTATGAACAATTAGGGAGCTCGGCAATATGCGTAATATTTGTTCACTGTGCTGTGGATGTTTTGCTTTAATTTAAAAGTACACGGAGAGACGCGACTGGTGTGGCTCAGTGGGTTGGACACCATCCTGCAAACGGAAATGTCCCCGTTTGATTCTCCTTCATGTCGCAAGCCTGAGTTACAGGCCAGGCCTCCGGTTGGGGGCGTGCGAGAGGCAAACAATCTCTGTTTCTCTTACACGGCAGAGTTTCTATGCCTCTTTTCTCCCTCCCTTCCCCTCTATATAAAAATAAATAAGAATTAAATCTTAACAATAATAAAAACACAGGGAGAACCCTGGCTGGGTAGCTCAGAGTATCATCACCATAGGCCAAGGTTACAGGTTCGATCCCTGGTTGGGACACATAAAAGAATCAACCAATGAATGCATAAATAAGTGGAACAACGAATCAATGTTTTTCTTGCTCTCTCTTTCTCTCATATCAATAAATAAAAATACAGGGGGTAAGTAAGTGCAAGGAATATTTATTGAACACTGCTTGTCTGTCAAGCATATATGATACAGACAAAGTGGACACAAGAGTCAGGTGAAGGAGGCACTCTCCTGGAGAGAAAAATTTAAGGGAACACCAAAAATCTCAGTAACTAAGATAAATAATATATTTTACAAACTTAATACAAGAGAATCCTTAATAAACAATATATCAAAAATTTAAAATTGATCTTCACAGCAGCCCTATGAGCCAAGTATGATTACTATAATTTTACAGATGGGAAAACTTAGGCAACAAAAACTCAAATAACATACAAGGGAGTGGATAGGCAGGGATATGGTTCTAAGCTGCTGACTTCAGAGCCCATCTCTTCATTACTAAACAAAGCTATCACCTCTAGCTCTAGTTCCCCCACTGTAACGTGTACATACTATTTTCCATTCATTCATTTTTAAAAATTGAACATTTCTTGAAAAGCTATTGTATTTTAGACATTTGTGTTAGTTGTTGACTTTGTCTCTGCCCTCAAAAGAGATATAGGCAAGATGTGGCAATCAGAGAAACGAAACTGTACGGTGTGATTTGATTCAATGAGACATAAACGACTCAACTGCTCTGGAAGCAATCAGGACACTTGATCCACCTTGAGGGCATCAGAGAAGGATCCTCAGAAAAGGTAATTAATGCCCAAAGTAACTTGAAGGAACAATAGATGTCAGCAGATAAAGAAATGCAGAAACGGAATTCCACGTAATGGAACAACATGTACCAAAGGTCATTGAGTTAAATAGAAGTGAGATACAGAATTTGAGATTGGGAGAGGTAAGAAATGTCTGGAGAAGGGGTCAGTGCCCGATCCTGGAGGACTTTGCAAGTCAGACTAGAGCACAGATGTGAGCTTTAAAAAGACCACTCTGACTGAAACGTAAAGAAAAGCTTGGGAAAGGAGGGACTGGAGAAAGAAGACCAGTAAGGAACTTTGGCGTAACTCCAGCTGAGAGATAACTGCAGAAGAAAAGACAGATTTTAATAATATGAAAGAGTAACCAGAGACAAAGACAGGGAGAGGGAGTCACAACTATCTAGATTCCTTCCTTAGGTGACCATGGTAGTGCTCTTCTCTGCGCTAGGAAACACGGTATAGATGAGATGGGAAAGATGAGTTCACATGTAAATACACTGAGTGTGAGGTTTTTATGGGAAAACCAAATGGCAATGTCCAGCCAGAGTTCAAAGCAGAGAGAGCTGGGCTGGAGGTGTAAATTTCATAGTCAGAGCTTCACAGATGGTAGCTGGAGGCACAAGAAGAAATGAGATCACCCTGAAAGAGTGCAGAACAGGAAGAGAAGATGGCTAAGAGCTGGACCTTGCATATGACTCAGACAATTATTAGAGCTGCGTATAGCCAAGGCTTAGGACGTGCCTCCTGAGCAGCCTGGTGGTTCACGATATTGGCAGAGTGACAAGCTCTTGGTACTGTAATTAGCTATTGGAGGAGGTTGTAAAATTGCTGGGCACTCTTTTCCTTTACAGACACTAACTTCAGAATGGAAAGTTCAGTGAATAATGAGTTCTTTAAGGCACCATCGTATTTACTCAGATTTTTAGCTGTCAGTGTGAAATAGGGTTAAATGTTAAAAAATTGACAGGAAATGGGTGAACAATATGGTAAAATTTGGACAAGGCCTAGGAGTTACAGGGATAAGTTTCCCTGATAAGGACGTGAGGTCTGTAGCTTGGAATGGGGCTCATTTCTGTCCTCTGCCAGTACCCAGCTCTGCAACCTTGCACAATTCACTTTCTCTCTCTGAGCTTCTTTTTTTTTGTAAATTAGAGTTTTAAAAGACTTTCTAAGTCAGAGATTGCAAAAATAAAATGAGGTGTTTATGAAACACTTAGCATAGTGCCTGGCTTAGTGTAAGCAGTCAATAAATGATAGCTATTATTATTATTATTATTTGAGCAAGCACATTTGACTATGTGACACAGTGCCTACTTATTGATTAAAATCATAAGCTCCATGAAAGCAGGGGCTATGTTTTATTCACCCCAATATCCCCAGCTCCTGGAATGATGCCTGGCATTATACAGGCACTTGATAAATACTGTTTTTGTTGAGAGAATGCTTGATAGAGAACAGAGGGTAGCAGAGGGGTTATTCAATGATTTTCTTGGCTTCTTACATTTAGTTAGCACTGGATTTGGCGGTGGAACCTAAGTCCTTAAATTCCAGGCAGCAAAGCAGGGGACACCGCGCCTTTCCTCTAGGTATGTGCTGTTCAATATGGCAGTCATGAGCCGTATGTGGTTAGCAACCACTTGAAATGTGGCTGGTTTAAATTGAGATTTTGTAGATTGTTTATGAAAAAAAAGAATGTGAAATATCCCAATAATTTTATATTGATTACATGTTGAAATGATATTTTGGATATTTGGGGCTTAATAAAAAAATATTATTAAATTCAATTTCACCTGTTTCTGGTTACTTTTTTTTAAATGTAGCTACTAGAATACTTAAAATTACACATGTGATTCACAGTATTTTTCTATCAGACAGCAGTGCTATAGGACCTAGATTTCAAGGTGTGGATTTAGAGCCAAACAGATCCAGGCTTGAGTCCTCCTGGCCACTGCCAACTGGCCTTAGGCAAGTTATTCCACTTCTCAGGCCTTCGGCAGCGTGTGCCACGTGCTGTAGGTGGGAAGTACGCCAGGAGTCAGGCATCAGGAGAACGGTGTAGGAACTGTGCAACGTTTTGGGACAGATCTGAGAAGAGTAGAACATATATCTATCTTCAAGTGTATAAAATTATGGCAAAGCCAACGAGGGGAGAGTAGAGGAGAGGAGTATCTTCCGTTTACTGAGCATCCGGCGCCAGCCACTCTGTACACAGGTACCACACATCTCACAACGGGTGCTTTAACTCACCTAACTGGTGAGGGAACAGAAGATACTTGCTAATAAGTGGTAGAGTCAGGATTATAACCCAGACCCGCCTGCCGTCAGAGACTTCGCTTCCTGCCCGAAGCCATTCTCCCTCCTAAGAAAAATCTGACTTAGTTTGTGTAGTTTCGGAGGACAGGACTGGAAATCCTGGGTGGGAATTATGGGACACATTTCGCTTCATATGAGGAACAACTTATCTCAGTGATGGTATCCAGCAATGGAAAGGATTGCCTGGATGAGAAGTAAACCTCTGTCCAGGGAAAATATTAAAGCAGAGATTATGGTAGAAAGATTTCTTGCCTGGAGTGGAAAACTGAACTAGTCCATCATCTCAGTTCTTAGACAGTATCCACTCTAAGTCACAGCATTTACTTAATAACAGAGTTTCAGGCAATTGAGAAACACCTCCGAATACATGTACCTGTGTATTATAAAACAAAGCCTAATAAACATGGGGCAAAGTACATGTTGGAGTTGAAAAAATATGGTAGTTGAACCTGATTTCATAATTCATACAGATACCTAGCCTTAGTAATTCTTCACCTTTGGATTTTTTTTTTTCCTATTATGAAAACAACAGCATCGTTATTCATAGTAATCGCCAAGAGCAAACACCCAATGACAAATAATAAATGATACAATTCTTACTCTTAAGGAGTTTGGTTTGCTGAGAGACAGGTAGGACATCCCAGGTTACTTGTGCCTAGTAGTCTTCATTGGCTGCTGACTCAAGAGTTTGCCTCCCTGTCTCTCTATGACAGGCAGTACCAGTCATTTCATCCTCGTATTAATCTTAAGGCGGGGACCTAAGAAAGTCTGTTTGCTGCGGCAGGGTAATCGACCTATTTACTTGCTCCTTTCCACTTAGCCTGGAGAACCCAACCCGAGCCTCTGGCTGACCAGGTGTTGAGGTGCCTCAAGGGGAATAGGCTATAATAGTTAATGTATTACACATATCCATAAAAGATTAACAATTAGCTCTGTTTTAGCTGAACTGTAACTGTCTGTTTGGGTTTCTCCCCTCCCAGGTCTGTCTGTGGACCTGAGGACGTCAGTGTTGTTTTCTGTCTGAAGATAATTAACCTGTTGGTTCCTGAATTTCCTGGATGGAGGCCCTTTGACTGCTCCCCTTTAGTGTGCACAGACCGGGTACCGAAACAGCCCCAGGGCAAACAGTTTCTGGAAACCTGGGTCACTGGTTTGATCCTCATACCAGCCTTCGGAAGCACGTGGTATTCTTTTAGTCTCATAGATGCAAGAATTTTGTCTGTCACTCAGTATCTTTGGAAGTAAAGGGGTTTGTTTCTGGACCCCTTCATCATCATTAGCCCCTTTTTTTGGTCATCGTCAGCACTGCCAACTCAAACATTTCCGGGGGAGACTCTTTGTACAGCCTGGAGGAGAAAAAGACCAACGAGACTCAGTGGAGAAGCGGGAGGGCGTGGTTTAGCGTGCTTGTGCTTAGTGTTTAGGATGGGCCATGGAGGCAGGCTGACTGGGCTGAAGTTCTGTCACTGTCTAGCCACGGAAGCGTGGGCGAGTTACTCTGCATCTGTCACTCTCATGTTCTCATCTCTCTGATGCTGAGAATGGCACTTCCCTCCAAGGTCGTTGTGAGGATTCGACAGGTACACTTGGCACATAGCAAGTATCAATAAAAATTCAAACTATCCCCAATATTGGGGGATTTGGACTCTACTTGGGTTAAAAACAAACAAACAGCCCCGGCTGGTGTGGCTGGGTTGTTGAGTGCTGGACTGCAAATCAAAGGGTTGCTGGTTTGATCCCCATCCCAGGGCACAAGCCTGCGTTGCGGGCCAGGTTCCTAGGAGGGGGCGTGTGCAAGAGGTAACCACACATTGATGTTTCTCTCCCTCTTTTTCTCCCTCCCTTATCCTCTCTAAAAAATAAATTTAATTTTTTTTTAAAAGATTAAAAAAGAACAAACAAACAGTGATGGGTCATGTCTGGATTCAGCTACATACTGGTGTATGGCCTTGATCTAGTCACTTGATTTCCTGAAGTCTGTTTCTTAATATGTAAAACAGGAAGGTTTTCTGCTTAACAGGAATGCTGTGAAGAGTGTAGATGATATACACAATGTGTTTAGCATTAATAGGTGTTTTTAGACACTGCCTTCAAGTAGCTTGGTTGAAGAAGCAGGACGTAAACATTAAAGAGAGAACTAAGGAAGAGAAAGTTTTAAGTAGAAGTGGCATGTCTTTATATGAACGTAGCAAGGCAAACTGTGGAATACAATTCAGTCAACACTTATTGTATGCCCACTGTAGTCCAGACATTGTTCTGGGCTCTTGAACTCTAAGAATAATCAAGACAGCCTAAACCCCTCCCTTGACAGATCCTATAATTAGTAATAAAATGTTATATAGCATTGGAAATGTTTACAAAAGAAATAATGTGAAGCCCTGGCTGGTGTAGCTCAGTGGATTGAGCGTGGGCTGCGAGCCAAAGGGTTGTCGGTTCGACTCCCAGTCAGGGCACATGTCTGGGTTGCGGGCCAGGTCCCCAGTAGGGGTGAAGTGAGAGGCAACCATGCATTGATGTTTCCCTCTCTTTCTTTCTCCCTCCCTCTCCCTCTCTCTAAAAATAAATAAATAAAATCTTTAAAAAAAAGAAATACTGTGAAAAATACTTACAATGTCAACTAAAAAACCAGTTACAAAGTCACATGTGCAAGATGATTTTAACTATATAAAGTCTTCAAAACACCCGAGCACGGAGAAAGAAAACAAAACACTATAATGCTAATAATAATAATAATCTTTGTTTGGTTAAAGAGGCCAGATATTATTTTTCCTCCACTTGTCTCTGTTTTCCAAATTTTCGATGAACATGTGTTACTTTTTTAAAAAACTTAAAGCAAACCAAATGTCCACTTACAGGTAAATGGATAAACAAATTATATATTTGTACAATGGAGTATTACTCAGCAATAAAAAAGAACAAACTAATAATATATGCAACAAGATAGGTGAATCTTACGTTCTAGGTGAAAGAAGACGGACACAAAAGAACACATGATTTGTGATCCCATTTATATGATGTTCTAAAGCAGACAGAACTGACCTGCAGGGAAGCACCTAGAGCTCTGTGTGCCTGGAGTAAGGAATGGGAAGAACCGACTGCAAAGGGACATAGGGAGCTTGTTGAGAACGTGGAAATATTCTATATTTTGATTGTAGTGGTGGTTGTTCAGGTGCATATTTGTCAAAACTCATAAGCCGTACATTTAAATTGGTGCATTTTAATTGTATGTAAATGAAATTGATTGCAATAATGAAAAAATGTATAGTTGTTTTCTGGTTACAGGAGCATTACATGATCATTGTAAGAAAGTTTTACTTTTTAGAAAAAAATTCTAATATTTAGGGGAAAATTATTTTATCCATTCTGAAAAATTGGAAAGTCACTCTATGCACAGGGCTTGGTACGCAGTAAGTATTGGTAAACCGTGACACAGAGTGAGGGAGAGCATTAGCTCCATTAGGAAGCAGAGAAGAGTGAACAGAGCGGGACAACAAAATCTGTACGTCTAGGAGGAACCCCGCTGGAGGGGGAGGCTGTCGGGGGAACAGGACAGGTATGTGACCGCTGTGAGACCCCAGCGGATGGGAAAGAAGTGAGAACAAGGGCCGGAGTAGGGGAACTGATAAGGAATTGTGTTTGATTGTCTTTTCTGCTTGTTCTTAGGGTTCTCTCTTCCCATTTCATTGGGGAAAGAGTGAGAATGTGGCCATGACAAAAATCGCAGTGGCAGAGAAAAGCAGAGAACAGATGAAGGAGGAAATGGACTTAAGGTCCTCGGTAATGACTAAGTCATCCCAACACTGCTGTCTTTCCTGCTTGGCCCAAGTATCATAGACTGATCCCTCCTATTTGTCCTTATGAGTAGAACTGTATCAGTAAGCAATTATGCACCAAAACCCCACAGAAAGTCCCATCTTGGCATAATTTGCAGATGCAGTAATGGTTGAAGACTTAGTACCCAGCTTCCACCACAGTGGGGAAAAGAGAACTAATAATAACTCTTAATAGGTCACATGTGCCGGCAATCTACAGTTCACCCAGTACTTTTCATTTATTTCCGTCCATTCTCCCACCATCAGGGGTGAGGGAGAAGAGGAGGGGCAACGTGGCAAAGGCTAAAGAGGCAGACACGCTTCATCGAGGCTGAGGTGCCAACTCCGTCTCCTGTAAACCAGATGACCTCAAGCAGTGACACCCTCCCCTGCGGCCATTATGAAGATAAAAGGAAACGTGTATGACACACCTAGTACAGTGGAATGTTCTGCAACTGGGTTGCTGGTATCACAGTCATCCCAGTTTTATGGATGTGAACGTGGCTCAGTGCAAGTCATGAAAAAATTGTAAGCAAGAGCTGAGACTTCCTGAGAAATCTCTGAGTTAGAAGAATTCTTCGTCACTGTGGTCTGTCTTCACCCAGAAGAAACGAGAATGGGCTGTGTAGGAAATAGAGACCACGCCTAGTGGGTGACTTAAGGAAAGACCTGACATGAAATTATAGGATCACAAACTTAAAAGAGAGCTTTCAGCCTCCTAGTCTAGCTCCCTCTCCTCCACCCCATAGAATACATGGGGAAACCAAGGGCCAAGGAGCAGAAGGAACTTACCTAAATGACTCAGCATAGAATGGAAGCCCTGAACAGAATTTTTCTTGCTATTTCCTTCTGTACCCGAGTTCTTTAGTCACACAGACCTGGGGCTGATTCTGGACCCTGCACTGAGTAGCTGATATGACGTCTCTGATGCTCAGGATCCGCATTTGTAAAATGAACTAAATGCCTCTACCTCATTGGTTTGCTGGAACTATTAAATTACATAGTACATATAGAGGGCACAATCATTTAAATGTGTATATATTTCCCATTTCACAGACAAGGAACTGAGGCTTGTTGAAACTTCCCTTGGCTCAAAGATTGTACCTAAGGTCAAAAAGAAAGCCTAGAGAAAGTAGAAGAAACCTCTGGGTGAGAATTGGGTGGGCACAGGGCAAGCCAAGCTCGCCTTGTATCTGTTGCTGGGAGCCACCCAGAAGCTCAGGAAGACAGTAGCCACAGTGACCTTCCCTGCCTCTGCCACCTCAGTGCACAAACAGGTTGTGAAACACCTCGCAGTGACTCAGCCTGGGGGCCTGTTCTGCTGGTCAGTGAGGGCAGGCTGGGGCTATTTGGATGAGCCTGGAAAGGACATCATGTCTAACAAACACAACTTGTCAAAGACCCGACTTGGGTACCAAGCACGGACTGTGAACTCTGGCCCCTAAGGCGTCACAGATGACTGAACTGGGGTGCCTAAGTCGTATATAGCTCTTGGTTGTTATTCCAGTCTAACAACTGGCCAAGGTCAATGTCAGAAATAGGGCAATGTGTTAGAGGCTGGGGAACTCCTGTTTCTCAAGAGACTGCTTGACATGGTGACCAGGGCCTGGACTTTTGGTGTCCGCATTATGCAGACCTGATGTCAGGTCCTGGCTCTGCTGCTTATTGTACTTGTGATCTGAGACAGCTTACATTTACTGAGTTTCAATTTTCCTTATTTTATAAAATGCCTACCTTGCACAATTATCTTTTGGAGATAAAAGATGTAAATTTCATGGAACACAGAAAACTCTTCATAAATTGTCATTAAGATCCTGTGCTAATATCTGCCCCCTTTTCCACTCCAAATTGAAATTGCACCTCCCTAGCTAAGGGTTTACGCTGCAGTGACACTTTTGTACTTAGCTGGACGTGGTGGAAGCAAGTAATACGGCCCTGGCCAGTGGCTCAGCTGGTTGCAGCATCATCCCATACACTGAAAGCCTGTGGGTTCAATCCCTGGTCAGGGCACATACCTAGTTTGCAGGTTTGATCCCCATTCGGGGCACGTATGGGAGGCAACTGATCGATGTTTCTCTCGCCCATCAATATTTCTCTCTCTTTCTCCTCCTTTCCTCTCTCTTTAAAATCACTAAACATTTTCTCAGGTGAGGATGAAAAAAAAAAAATAATCCTGACCTCTGTACTTAACAGTTCGATACTTTCTTAAAAACTAAACATGCAACTACCATACAAGCTAGCAATTACAAACCTGTGCATTTATCCCAGAGAAATGACGACATGCTAAGACAAAAACTTGTACGTGAATGTTTAGAGCGGTTTTGTTGGTAGTAGCTAAAAGCTGGAAACTATCCAGACATCCTTAAATAGGTGAATAGTTAAACCACAATGTATCAATGGACCACTCCTCAGCATGGAATACTATTCAAAAATTAAAAAGAATGATGTATGGATACACACAACAATCCTAATGAATTTCCAGAGAATTATGCTAAGCACAAAAAAGTAATCTCAAAGGGTTACACTTGGTACAATCCTTTCTTGTAACATATCTCACTAGAGTCTGTGTACAATTTCTTAAAGTGACATTTGAGACTGCTCACAACTGTATTAGTCAGAAGTCTTCTAGTTGCAAGTGACCAACAGCCAACCTCCTGTAACTAAGGAGGCTAGGTGAAGACTTCGGGCCTATCTGGACCCAGAAACTTGAAAACAATCATAAAGAATCTCAATCTCGCGCAGGCTGGGAACCAGAGGGTCCCGGTTTGATTCCCAGTCAGGGCACATGCCTGGGTTGCAGGCCAGGTCCCCAGTGAGGGCCAGGTGAGAGGCAACCATACATTGCTGTTTCTCTCCCTCTCTGTCTCCCTCCCTTCCCCTCTCTCTAAAAATAAATAAATAAGTATTTTAAAAAATAAAATAAAACAAGAGTAGGCTGTTTCCAAAGCCATATAGCAGGCTGGTGGGTAGATGCTAGCATCTTCTCCAGGATATTTAGCTGGTATTCAGTTTGTCCTCACCGTGGCCCAGCATGGATGGCTCTGGGGGTTGTTTACAACTCAGTATCCATTCTTATCTGTTGGCTCCTATGCCCTTGGGTTTTTAAATATTTTAAAAAATATTTTCCTTATTTATTTATTATAGAAAGAGGGGAAGGGAGAGAGAAAGACAGGAAGAGAAACATCAATCCGTTGCCTCTCACACACCTCCAACTGGGGACCTGGCCTGCAACCCAGGTTTGTGCCCTGGTCAGGAATCGAACTGGCGACCCTTTGGTCTGCGGGAGGATGCCCAACTCACTGAGCCACACCAGTTGGGGCTGGTTTATAACTCTTTTGAACATTAACCCTTTTCCATTTCCACCAAATGAATAGTCTTGCCCCAGTTTTTTACTTTCTCAGCTAGATCATCTGTTCCTGCCCCCCGAGTCACACATCCTATGGCCCACCTCACTTGCTTAGGACATCACTCCGAAGGAAGAGGCTGCCTGCCTCCTTTCAAGCTCCTGCCTGTCTTCAAAGACCACCAGCTCAGCTGCCGTTTCCTCCTGATTGCCCCCACCTGGAACTGACCTCCGACCTGCCCCGCCCCCCGCATGATCTTTGATGGCATTTCTCTCACTGTCTCTTTCCTTGGAACTAGACTTTGACCTGTCTTTGCCTCCCCTGTGGGACTCTAAGTTGTTTGAAGACAAGGACTGCATCTTATCCATCTTTCTATTTCCAAAAGTCTGTCACGGCACTCCTCCCCACTTATTTAGTCCCATTACATCGGGCAAACCCTTTCACCTGCTTTGCTTTATTCTTTTGTAAAATAGGGATGATAATGTTGTTTCCCACAGTTTTTTTTTGTGAGGACTGAAACACACACATACATGATGTATTGAGCTCATATATACTGTGTGTCCGAGACATGACGTGCCTTATGAAGGGCAAATACCTAGTGCTGGCAAACCTGCGATTTAAATGTCCCTTTTAAAAGAGACTGTGCTCCTAACCACCATTCGAAACATCCTCCCTCATAACCACTATTCCAAACGGCCTCCCTCATAGGAGAGGGACATCGTCTGGCACTAGGTGGGAACACAATAAATGTTGCTAAATACTTAACTCTGTTGTACGGAGTCAAATTCTGCTTTGGCTGCACTTTCCCCTGGACTGTGGTTTGTCCCTCTCCAGTTCACTCTGCCTGTGTCGTCAGCCCACGTGACGCACACACCCCCCGGGGCCCCACTTAATTCCTGCTGACCTGGAATGTGTCTTCGCTGCACTCCTGTAAACCGGGAGGGGCTCACGGGCGATAAATTCTGAATCTGGGAGCAGCCCAAAGGTCTTTGCACTAACCCAGACACCAGCTGGAACTCTGGCCAAGGGAGATGCTGTATGCTAGGGGAGGGGGGATGTGTGAGCCTTCCCATTCTCCCCCCATCCAGAAGAGTCCAAGGTCTAGGGCTGCAGGTCTCCCATCTTGAAGGTATCGTTCATCCTTTGGTGATAAAACCACTTCATTTTGAGCCTCCTCACTGCATAACAGCCTTACAGTTAGATATTTGGGAAAAGCACCAGGGGGATCTGGATCCACCAAACTCACATGCCTACTCCTGGAAACAATTTTTTCCCCAAAGTTACTTGTTTTCCTTTTACCGAGCAGTCGATATGTGCCAAGTGCTGTACTGAATGTGTTATGTGCATTATTTAATTCAGGATTTCTCAACCTTGCGACTGTTGAGTCTTTGGACCACATGATTCCTTGTTGTGAGGGACTGTGCTCTGCATTGCAGGATGTCCAGCACCATCCCGGCCTCTACTAGAGGCTGGTAGCATCCTTTCTTTTACACTGACCAAAAATGTCTCCAGACTTTGCCAAGTGTCGTGTGGGGCAAAATCACCGCGGGGTGAGAACCACCCATTTAATTGAATATACCCCACAATACACTGGCTTGGGAAAAAGACTGTGAAACAGACTGTTTAATGTGTTGCCACTTTGTTAGCATACTTAAACATAGAAGGAGGATCTAGAAGATAAATTCCAAGAAAAACAAAAAACAGTAGTACTCTGTAGGAGTGAATTATTAGCAACTTTTATTTTTCTTATTTCTGCTTATTTGTATTTAAAATAATAATGAATAGAAAACATCTCTTTTTTTTTCCATTCTGGTTCCACAAAGGAGTGAAATTTACTTACAGGAAATATATGTAATAAAACAGTGAACAGTACATTAAAAATTTAAATATTAGGACCAGTATTGGCACATAAATCACTAAAACAGGTTAAAGAAATCAGAAATAGACCCACACTGTTTAGCCAATTGATTTTCAACAAAGGTAACTATATAGTTAGATGGAGAAAGGATAATTTTTTCAAGAGATGGTGCTGGAACAACTAGATATTTTAAGGAAAGTGATGAACCTCTACCATTACCTTACACCATACACAAAAATTAACATGAAATGAACTATGAATCTAAATGTTAAAGTTAAAATTTCTGGGAAAAGAAACCCACAGGAGGACATATCTATGACTTTGGATTGGGCAAGGTTCTTTAGAACACAAAACTCCTGAACTGCAAAAGAAGAAAAAATTGATACATTGAGATCCATCAAAATTAAAATATTCTGCTCTTCCAGAGAATAAAAAGGTAAGCCATAGTTTGGGAGAAAATATTTGCAATTCATATATCTACAACATACAAGGAACTCTTACTACGTAAAAATAAGAAAACAAACAGCCCAATATAAAAAGTCAGCAAAGGATTTAAAGAGACATTTTGACAGATATACAAGATATAAAAACAGCCAATAAGTACATGAAAAGATGCTGAACATCATTAATCATCACAGAAATACAAATTAAAAAATCACGACATACCATTACACACCCATGTGAATGGCTAAAATTAAAAAGGCTGACAATGTCAAATGCTGACAAGGATTCAGAGCAACTGGAACTCTCCTGTATGTTGCTGGTAGGAATACAAAATGGTATGCCACTTTGGAAAATGACTTGAAAATTCCTTATAAAATTAAACATACGCTTCCCACACGTCACAACCATTTCACTTCTATTTTTTTACCCAAGAGAAATGAAAACTTATGCCCACACAAATAGCAGCTTTCTTCATAATGGCCAAAGTTGCAAACAACTCAAACGCCCATCAGCTGGTGAGTGGATAAGCAAACTGTGATGTATCCGCACAATCATCTTCTACTCAGCAGTAAAGAGGAATGAATGACTGATGCGCACAACATGACGACCCTCAAGCATTAAGCTGAGAGCCAGCCACAAAAGATTACACAGAGAATGCTTCCATTTACGAAATTCTAGGAAAGTTAAAACTACAGTGGCAGATCAGTGATTGCTAAGGGTTGGGGTTGGGGGAAGAAGCTGACATTTTGAGGGGAGGGGAGATTAAAATATTCGATATTATGATTGTGGCTCATGATTATGGTCATGGTTATATAACTGTGTACATTAGTCAAACCTCAATGAAATGTATACTTAAAATGGGGAGATTTTACTGTATGCAAATTAGACTTCCATAAGACTCACTTCAAAGTTTGTGATGCCGTGACAAGCCTATTGGAATGACTGAAATGAAAAAGACCAACCTGTATCGAGTGTGGGAGATGTGGAGCTACCGGTACTCTCGAGTATTGTTGGTGAGTATAAAATACTGTGACCACTTTAAGAAACTCTTGAGCAGTTTTTTGTGACTTTACACATAAATTTGTTATACAATCCAGAAATTCCACTTCTAGGTGTTTACCAAGAGAAAAGCAAATATATGTCCTCAAAAACACTTATAACTGAAGGTGCTTATTCATAGCACCTTCATTTAAATAGCCCCAAATGGAAACGAGCCAAATATCAACTAACTGGTGAACAGAGGAACAGCTTGTGGTATGTTCATATAACAAAATAACACTCAGCTACAAAAAGGGAAGACCTACTGATGCAGGAAACTCACGAATACACTTTAAAAACATTATGCTGAGCGAAAGAAACCACACAAAAAAGTACCTACTTTATAATTCCACTTATATGAATTTATAGAACAAGTCAACTAATCTGTATTGAAAGCAAAACTAAACAGACAAAATGAACAAGCAAGCAAAATACAAGCAAAGACACTGAAATTGAGAACAGGCTGACAGTGACCAGACGGGAGATGGGAGGGAATTTCAGGGGAAAAGGGTGAAGAAACAATTATAAAGGACACCTGGACAGTAACAAGGGGGTGGAAACAGGGGAGGGAGGTGGGAGGCCAGGGAAAAGAAAACTGGATGGAATGGCAAAATAGATCCACTGAAGATACTTAAGCAGGAGAATTTCAGATACAAGACTGTGTTTAAGGAGATGACTTAAGACTTGTTTGATAGGATTAAAACAGTAAAACGCGTTGGTTTTCTTTCTCATATAATATGTTGAATTTTTGCATTTTAAAACATGTTAAGAAGTGTTTTTAAACAGTTGCTATAATTTATCTCAATACCATGGTCCAGGCATTGTTTCAGCATTAACCATCTTAGATTTAGAGCAAACACTTCTGCTTATTTTCTATTTCTTTGTTTGATGTAATAATTGTCTTTCTATTCAAAAAGAGACCCCAAAACAGAACTTAATCATTTCTCCCCACTTATTCCTTAAGGTGACATCTCTTTGATATTTCAGAATCATTCTTAATTTGTGTATCATGAAATTAAAAGAACCCAGAAAAATTGAATAAAGTCTATTGATCCCTAATTCTTTTCAAATGCCTTGTCTTCAGAAATGTTTAAATGACAATAACTTAAAAATATTGCCTTATGCTCATATATAAGTCATCATCTCTCAAGAAGCAATCAGGTTATCTGTGTAACTCTTATGACTTTGTAGGTATAGTTTTTATCAATGGTTAAACTCTCTTTACAAACTGGACAAATTATGATTACTCATTCTTTTCTCCAATTAGCTGTCAGTTTATCTGCCGACTGCTGTATTCGTTAGCAAATGTACTAGAATGAAAATATTGTCTTAAGCCTAGTGAAGTAATTCACTTTGTTACATTTGCTTTTGTTCTAATTTTTTTTAAGATTTTATTTATTTATTTTTAGACAGAGGGAAGGGAGGGAGAAAGAGAGGGAAAGAAACATCAGTGTGTGGTTGCCTCTCACGTGGCCCCCACTGGGGATCTGGCCCGCAACCCAGGCAGGTGCCCTGACTGGGAATGGAACCGATGACCCTTTGGTTCGCAGCCCGTGCCCAATCCACTAGGCCACACCAGCCAGGACTTGTTCTAAATTTTTTTAAAGATTTTATTTATTTACTTTTCAGAGAGAGGAGAAGGGAGGGAGAAAGCAATGTATGGTTGCCTCTCACATGGCCCTCATTGAGGACTTGGCCCGTAACCCAGGCACGTGCCCCGACTGGGAATCGAACCGAGACCCTCTGGTTCCCAGTCCGCGCTCAATCCACTGAGCTACACCAGTCGGGCAGGACTTGTTCTAATTTTTGAATGCACAACTTTGTGATTTGCTGATAAAGAAATGAGTGATTAGCAACAACAACAAACTGACCTGTCGTGGCAGAAAGCAGAGAGCACTTGTCTGGGGGACCCAGGGCCTCATCTGGGTGGGCCTCATCTGGGTGGTGTTTGCATAGGTGTGTACTTCCATCAAAACTCATAGAGCTGTATGCATTTAAAATGTGTGCATGTATTGCATGCAAATTCTATTTCCATAAGTTTGATTTGAAAGGAAATATAAGTCAGGTTAGGGAAATGCACATTAGAAGAGAATAGAGACTAAAACTCGGAGAAGTTGGAAGGTCCTGCTTTGGTTGGTTTATAACTCTAACTCTTAGCTTTATCTCTCCCAAATCTAACCTATTTTTAAGGCTTATCTGAAATGCCATGGCTTCTAGGGAACTTCCCTGGCTTCCCCAGCCCACAGAGATTTATCTTTGAAGTCAATGTTAATTCTGCACATTAATATTAAAAAATTCTCCATAAACAAGTGCAGAGATTTCAGTGTATTAAATGTTTTCAGCCCATTATCTCAGCTGATTCTCACCTTAACCACCAACCAGTCAGGACCAGGATTCTTCTTCCCACTTTAGAAACAGGGAAAGTAAGGCTCAGGAAGGAATGTAACTCACATCACTCTCATAGCCACAAGCTGGAACAGAGCCCAGTAGTGCCTGAGCCTCCGGCACTCCTGCCCCTGTCCTGCAGTGGAGTGGTGGGTGAAAATAGCACTAGCCGAAACATCTAGAACGTCTGCTAATTTGCTTGGGAAATTCCTGGGCAATATTGATATTGCTAGACCTCAGCTGCCACAGCTGTAAAATGGGTAAACCCCTGCCCTGCCCACATCCCAGGGTTGTGGTCAGGATTGCCTAGAACAGTCCCTGGATGATACGTTATCAATTAATATTTATTGCATTTAGCAAGCACTGACGGAACACTTACTCTGGGACTACGGCAGACGCTGGGGATACAACAGTGAACCAGGAGACAGGCAAGAAATGATAAAAATCACAGCAGGTGCTAAAGAGAAGAGAACTGGAAGGGAGTGGAGCCAGGCAGAGAAACAAGGGTCTGGTCCGGGTCTAACAAGATGATAATGAAGGTGAGAACTTCAGGTTTAGAAGAGCTTGCCCCACACAGGTCTGGGCGCAGAGCCCTGCAGGTTGTGGGAATTCGATATTATCTTGCATTTCACAGATGCGGGAACTGAGGCTGTTAGTTTAAGAAGATGACATCGACCCAACCGCTATCTTCCACCAAAGGGAGGAGCTAAGTTAACTAAACAGGCTCTCCGTCAGCATATTCTCATTTGACCCTGACAATACTAATTTTTTATGGTAATGTTCCCATTTTGTTGATGAGGAAATTAAAGAAACCTATCAAAGATCATGTACTCGGCTGTTTATTTATACTGTGCCTCATTCCAGATGGACTTGCACTCAGATTTGAGCCTCATCTGTCTGGTTCCAAAGTCCAAGCTCTTTCCCTGACAGCAGACTGACACTTGAGCGTCTGAGAGAGAGCGGGCGACACAGCAGCCGGCCAGCCGGGAAGAGACCGAGCAGAGGCCCAGTCCAAAACGTGGGGAGGCTGTTATTTCGGGAACACTGCCGCCAGGACGTAGCCCTAGACCAGGCGTCCTAGAGGATGCAAGCATATATTCCACACCTATTTTATTTATTCAGTCCCTGCTACATGCCAGCTCCTGCTCTAACGCCTGGAGATAAAGCAGTGAACACTCTAGACAAAAACCTCTGCCTTCACGAAGGGGCTTGCTATTGAATGGGGAGACGAGCCTTCCCCTCTCTCTAAAAATAAATAAATAAGATCTTTAGGAAAAAACAGAAGCACTTGATAAGCTTTGGTCAAAGGAGGAAGATGTGTGCTCTGGCTGGGATGGGAGTTCGAGGAACCTTTTTGGATGACAGGATTTTGGAGGCCAGGTTCAATTATGCCCATCTGCAAAATGGAGATAATAGGTGATACTAGGCTCTACTATACAGGGCTGTTGTGAGGGTTCAATGAGGTCGCGCCTGAGAAGTACCTAGTGGAGTACCTGGCACCTAGGAAGTCCTCAATAAATCCCTCTACTTTGTCCACTTCTCCTACTACCTGTGGTCATCGTCAGTCTGGTCTGCTATAACAAAAATAGCTTAGACTGAGTGGCTGAAACAACAGAGATTTATTTCTCACATTTCTCTAGTCTGAGAAGTCCAAGATCAAGGTATCAGCCAATTCGGTTCCTGATGAGAGCCTTTGTCTTTGTTTTGTCCACACGTGGCAGGGAAGGAGAGGGAGGGAGCTCTCTCCTCTCTCTTCTTATAAGGGCCCTATTCCCATCCTGAGGGCTTCATGACCATGACTTCATCAACTCCCCAAGGCCCCATTTCCAAATACCATCACACTGGGAATTAGGGTTTCAACATATAAACTGGAGGGGGTCACGGACGTTCAGTCCATTACATCTATTTTGTAATAAACAATAAAATCTCCTTTGAAGACTTCTCGTGGCCCACAGGATTAAGTCCAAATTTCTTAACACGCCCTGCCAGGCCACGCCAGATCTGCCTTAGGCCTCCTTCTCAGCCTCGCCCCTCCACACGTCCTCTCTGCTCTCTCTGTCCTTATCAGGCTGCCTTCTCCTCCTGTTTCACATCTCCCAGGCTGTTTCCTCTGCCAGAAGTCTTTGTTCCACACTCCTTTCTTCCCTCCCATCCTTGGCTGATCTTTTCTTATATTTCAGGTCCCGGGTATTTCTCTGGGAACTCCCACTCTGCATGTGGGGGTTCCCCTACTCTCTCATCCTCCCTGTGCTTTTTATTCGCCTGAGACTCGTCACAAGTTTTTGTGTGATGTTTGTCTTTTCCACTGAACTTCCGGGGCCAGGACTATGCCTGGCTCCTTCACTGCTGTACTGCCAGCATCTGGCAGTGTCTGGGACCAAACAAGCACTTGATCATGTGGGCATGAACAAAGAAAAGGGGTTCCTTCTTGATGTGTGAGTTGAGTTACTCAGAATTGGGACAGAGCTCAAGGCTCTCCCCAACTGGAACCAACAGTGGGGTCAGGGGTGATTCAGACTGGAGGGGAATCTGCAGCTGTAACCGCGGTTACATGACATAGGTTGAGACATGGGTTTTTTCAGGACCAGGGGCATCATACACAGGCCGACTTGAGAGAAGACGAAGCACTCAGGCAGTGTATTTAACCTTCTCCCCAGAGAGGGGAAGTGACTTGGCCATGGTCTCCGGGCCCGGGAGTGAGAACTTATTCTGGCCCTTTGAGCATCGCGGCTGTTGCCTCCCACCTCAGCAAGAGAAAGTCAAGACTCTGACACAGAGCGGTGACAGACCAGGAAGAGGATCTGAAGGTCCAGGCTTGTGAGACCTCAAGCAAGTCATTTTGCCTCTCTGGTCTTGACTTTACCATCTGTAATAAGTGTCTTAGGTCAAGTACCTTGGTAAGCAGACTCTGAGATGGAAATCTGCATACAGGGGGTTTACCAGGAATCAATACTATAGGACGGTGGGAAACAGGGCTGAACAGGAGAAATCGGGCTGCATCGCTGGCCTCGGCTGCTCCTGAAGAGAGCACTAGAGCTGGGATAATGCTTTAGAGGTGTTTCAAATGGAGCTAAAGGGGCCAGGCCTTGGTATACCCGTGTTCCTTCAACCAGTCATTGGAGGCAGACTGCCTGGAGGTAGCATAACCATGAGCTAAGTAGCTCCCTTTGATCCAGGGCAATTCCCAGAGAGGGACTGAGCTGAGGTCATTCCCTGTGGAGTGGGACCGTGGGAAGGAATGAGAGCCACAGACTGGGTTGCACACCATAGCATCCATTACAGAGGGATGTAGATGAGCAGTTTTCTAACCACTCCATGCAGCCCTTGGGTTCCAAGGAGGTGCTTCTGTGGGTGGGAAACTGTCCTTCTTGGATGTGTTTTAGTTTCTGCAAAAACCCAACATATTTCCTTGGAAGAAAAAGCTCTGCTGCTAGATTGTAAACGCTCTTAAAGCACCTCATATTTCTGCTCCAAGGTATCGATTACAGTGATAATTTACATAATTAGTTGTGTAATGATCTCATGTGTCTCCTGTACTAGACAGTAACTGCCAAGAGGGCAGGAGCCATGCCTGTTTTGTTCACTGCTCAATGTCCAGAGCATTTACATATTTTGTGCACAACACCGATTGAATGGAAGTGTGGCCTGGGTATCAGAACCCCAGGGAAGCTGTTAAAGATGCAAATTTCCACCTCCAACCACTGGGCCTCTAGGAGAGTCTAAGGTGCAAAAAGGTTGTGAATCTTGTCTTCATTCCACTTTTCCTAGGGCTCTGATGAACGTTTGAAACCTGCTGGAGGAGACTCACCTAGATCCTTTCTACTCATGCTCAGCTGTCCTCAGTCCCAGCATGGCTTCAAACGCCAAACAACTGAGCCACCAGCACCCTTCTACTGAGTCCAGCCTGGGTAGATGTGCCCAGGTCCCAGATGCGGGTTGCAGAGGTCTAAAACGAATTCATTAGATCCAATCTGGGGCCAAGAGTTTTCAATGCCTCGTGCAAAATGACTTGAATGTGATTTTTTAAAAAGCGGATTGAGGGTATAGGGAGTTTGGGGACAAAAGTGATGCTTTGGAATCAGACAATGGTTCAACTCCCTCCTCAGTTGTGTGACGTTGGGCAGGTATCTGAACACTAAATGGCTCTCTAGTGCTGCGAGCTAGGCACCCAAACTGCGGTAGGTGGTTTTCATGCATTATTAAATTCACACAATCCTTCTGACTCTAGGCATTAATTCCAGTGCCCAGACAAGGAAATTGAGGAGGGAGAATTGAAGTAATTTGCGTATGGTCAGACAGACATCACACATCGAAGCTGGGCTTTGAGCCCAGGTCAGTCTGTCAAGTTGGTGTTCCCTAGACTCTCACTTGAGGTTCCTTTTCTACATCTATAAAATGGAACACCACTCCTTTCTCCCAGAGTTGTTGTGAAGAGTGAGATTAAATTTGAAAACATCTGGCAACACTCAGTAATGCTACCTGGAAAAGAAATGAAAGTGTTTCGTGCCTGTTTTCATGGGAGAGGAACCTTGAGGCACAGTGAAATTACCCTCTGACCCCGCCACTGCCACCGCGTCTGCCCACCCCGCTTGCCACTGGGTAAGTGACTGAGTCTGCACCAGAATCCAGGCTTTGTACTCCAAGTCTGATGTACTCTCTTTCACATCCTCTTAAATGACTATAGAAGGAAGAACAAGCATACTGGGAACAGCAAAAATGAAGAGGGTAGAGGGAAAAGGGGACATGAAGTCAGTCAGGGGGGCTTCCTGGAAGAGGCCCTTTTCATTTTCTGAAGTGGGGAAAACAGCAGGAGAGGGCTTAACTCTTAGTTACCATGTGGGTTTCCTAAGCTAACTTATTAAAGTTCCTGGTGCGCAGAGAACCTCAGAAGCTTGACCACTGGCACTGGCATTACTTGGGGCGGGCGGGGGTCACATCTAACTCCTTAGGCCTGGTTCTGTCTCCTTGGAGCTAGAGAGGGAAGGATGAGCAGCAGATAACCGTAATGTGGTGGGGCGGGGTACAGAAGTGGGTCCCCCAGAGATTCTCAAACAGCCTCCCTCTGCCACAGGGGGAGCCCAGTAGTGGAAAACACAGCAACGTGAACCGCCCAGGGTCAAGCAGACCCTAGTCGGAATCCTGGCTCCACCACTGACCGACTAGCTGTGGTCTCAGCAATGTCACGTTACCTCGGAATCTCAATTCTCTCCAAGAGTTGCTGCAAATTCAGAAAAACAGCCTCCAAGTACCCAGTCAAGGGCTAGGCTTAGTGAGAAAAATAACTCGGCCATTACTTCTCCACAGTGCCTGACCTGCCACTAACGGGTGAAAGGGCCTAGATACCAAAGGTACAGAAGGGAGGTTTCAACGCCAACCACTCCCAGTCTGCAGTCACTGGGCACAAGTGCCCAGCAGGGTTGGGGCTAGCAGGTCAGGCCCATGATGTAATCAGAGCTTCCTGCTAACAGGTGAACCATGACCCTTAGGAAATAGAAAAACAACTCATTAACAAGGAATACAAAACAAAACCTTGGTGAACATTTATTTCCCATCATACAGAACTGGTAGCAGAGCCAGCCAGAGACTTCTGTTCTTGAACACTGAATATCCCTCCCCACCCACCTACAGGACATTTACAGAGTCATCATGTCCCCTCCAGAATCCAAACCCCAGGGTCAGGGCGTCTTCCCTCCAGCCCAGCTTCACTGTAGGGCGGCTCTGAGGCCTGCGGGGGTGCCAGTCGCTTCCCCATGCCCGCACGGGGAAGAAATGCGGCACACCCACCAGGGTCCTCTCCCGCCCCGGCCCAGAGAGGAGAAGCAGAAGCCAGCAGCGTCTTGGCCTTTGCCTTTTCTCAGTCACCTTCAAACTGGTCAGAGAGGAGTCACATACTGCCAGAAGAAGGGCAAGGGAAGTCATAATTCACAGCTTATTTGCTACAAAAAGTGCCTGGGATCAGTCCTTGGCTGCTTCTGCCTCCAAGCAATCCAACCTAAAATTGAGGAGAGGGGACAGAAACTGGATGGTCCTTGGAAGGTAGCCAGGAGACTGGCTGCAAGAGTGGGGGGCTCCAGGGGGCCCTCAAAATCCTGCAAGATTTGCAGGTCACTGCTGGCAGGTCGCCCTGAGAAACCCAGGCATGGAACTTAGCCCCACTTCTCAGTCGGCAATGCAACTTCGGAGATAGAGGTCAAGGAGGTTTGGCAATGTTGCCATGGTCACCTGGCCAGTGGCAGGGTCTAAACAAGAACCGCGGTGGGGGGTGGGGTCTCCTGCCTCTCCCTCTGGGCCATGTGCCACCTAGAAAGGATCAAGTGTTTGGCAAACGTCTGCAGCGGAGCCACAGGAGACAGGAGAGCAGGGTGCTGGGCAGGTGCAGCTCTGCAGAGAGCAGACTGCCCCACCCTCCTCCTCCTTGTAGCCACCGACTGTGGCTCCAGAGATGAGCCCCTGAAGAGGTTTGAATTTCACCCATAAAGGACCAAAATACAGAGAATTTAGACTCTAATACTTCCTACTCTTCAGAAGGCAAAGTGACCAACAGAGGTACTCAAATTCTCTAGTGATAACCTACTTTTTTTGAAGTACTTGGTCTCTCTCATGGGGCACCAGGTATGGGAGAGAAGGGCAGGAGGGCAAAGGAAGTGAAGTAGGGCTGGAGCAGTCAGGAAACAAGGGGCCTTCAGGCTGCCTGACAGAACAGGTTTTTGGGGAGCTGGATGCACAGACCAGCTATGACCCAGACTTTCACATTGATGGGTGAATGGCAGGCAAGAGGTAAACGAAAAAGGAATGAGGGAGGAAGAAAATGAAAGCTGCTTGGAGTGTCAGTTCCTGGACATGTTTGCCTCTCTCCCTGGGGGCCAGCCAGCGACCTTCCCAGTCCAGGAAGGCCACAGTACTTGCGGTGCCGGGGGCCTACCCTGGGGGCACACAGTCCAAACTCAGCCCATTTTACTTCCTGTGCCCTCTGCCTCTGGGTGTAGGGGCAGGAGAAAGGGCATGGCCCCTAGGGATTTGCTAGTCCTCTTCCAGCTCCAGGTGCAAAGCTGGGATCCCAGAGATCCTGTCCATTCCAGTGAGAAAATGAAGGGTGTGGCTTCAAGGCTGCACGGCACACAAAAGCCCACCCCCAGAGTGGTGGGTGGGCATGGGACAGAAAGGGATCGGGTCTGTCTCCAGACATAGAAGTTCTTGCAGGGACGATGATGTCCCCAGGGTCAGCTGCTCCGGGCCGAGGTCCTGTGCAGGAGTCAGGTCATGTAGCGAGTGATGGCTCTGAGGGCATAGAGCAGGGCGGCCTGCATGCGGGCCTCCAGGAGCAGCAAGTTCACATGGACCTGGGGCACAGATGAGGGCTCATCAGCGACAGATGTCAGTTCTCACCACCCCCATCCCCCCCCACATTGCTACTGTCCCTGACCACCCATCATCCTTCCCTTTCCTAAGGGGTCAATGACTGCTGAGGAATTTCAACATTTGCCTCTACTGTGACTGATCTCTTTACCCCCCAAAGCCAAAAATAAGAGCTATCACTGAGCACCTATTTGGGATTGGAGATTTACATTCATTTTCTCATTTCATCCTCTCAGCAATCTTGAAATGCACGTTGTATTTATTCCCGTTGTAAAGATAAAAAAGCTCAGGGAAGCAGAGTTACTAGCCCAAGGTCACACTGCTACTGAGTTACAGTGTTACGATTTCACCCCAGGTCCTCCTGGCTGCCACTGAGGACCCGGTGAAGCAAGCTGCCATCTTATAGGTGAGTAAATGGAGTCTGAAATCACAAGTGGAGTGGGGCTTAAGCCCAGGCCAATACGTCCAGGAAACCCACCAGCAGTACCGACTCAGTCTAGGGTGCCTCATTGGGTCCTGAGCCCCAGGACCCCTCCATTGGCCAGGCTTATCTAGTTCCACCCAGCCCCTCCCCGTTGGCCATACCCGCACCTTCTCTGAGTGGCGGAAGTGCCTCCAGAAGAGGCTGTACATTCTTCGGGTGGTCTTCTCTGGGTAGCAGGCCACCGTCTTGATATAGATCTTGAGGTTCCGCTCCAGGAGCTGGTTCACCTCCCCGTAGTCATAGTCATCATACCTAGAGGAAAAGGCCCCAGCAGTGTCACTCAGCCTTGGCTCCAGAACTAGCTCCTCTCCCCCAGCCCCCCTCTATGAAAGTAGGAACAGAGCGCGGAGAAAAGGCAGAAGGGCGCCTTCCCCTTCTCCCTCTCAGGCACACTGCCTCTGCCTTTCTCTCTCCTAAGGTCCAAGGGCCCTTCTTTTGCTTCTGTAACTTGCTTCCTGAGCCTACGCAGCCCAGCTGACTCACTTCTACTACCTCTGTAACTTTCTCTTATAACTTGGAAAGGAAGGAAGGAAGGAAGGAAGGGAGGGAGGGAAGGAGGGAGAAAAGACAGAAGAGAGGAAGCAATTAGAAGTTTGGTTCCTCTTGGAGGAATATCTCATGCTAATATCACAGGCCAATGAATGCATAGAGAATAGGCATGCTTTATTTGGTACCAACTATGTACCATGTGAACATATACTCATGGAATCTTCAACAACTATCGTATACTACTGTATGCAAAACTACTATATGGAATATACTGTATTCATCAGCCTCGTTTTACAGGTGAAACTGAGGTTCAGAGAAGTAATGTCACTTGCCCTCGGTCACACAGCTGGGAATGGGATTCAAACCTAGCTCTGCCTTGCTCCAAGGTCATATTTACTACTCTACTGTGAAGGCTATGGAAGATGGGGTAGGAAGTCAGTGCAAGTATTTACCCTGGAGAAGAAAGAGGGAAAGGGCAAAAAGGAGTTAGTACCCATTTTACAGAGGAGCAAACTAAGGCTCGGAGAAGGCAATTAACTTGTTTGAAGTCAAAAAGTAAGTCGGCGACCAGTCTAGAAGCTACTTTGCCATTTCCCTGTCCTCTGAGCCAGTGAATCACCTCAAATCAGTGAGGATGGGAAAGACTGGTTGAAAATCGGAGGACAGATTCAGAAGACAAAGGTATAGGATCAAGGATTATGTTGGAGAATGGAGGAGCCTGGACCTGAGAGCTGGGCAGGAATTAGTCTGTACCCATCGTCTTTGATCTCCCCGGGTCAGAAACCTGCCAATGGCCAGCAGGATGTCGGCCAATTAAGTAAGCTCGCCCTGGCTGGTGTAGCGCAGTGGATTGAGCGCGGGCTGGGAACCAAGCGGTCCCGGTTCGATTCCCAGTCAGGGCACATGCCTGGGTTGCGGGCCGGGTCCCCGTGAGGGCCATGTGAGAGACAACCATACATTGCTGTTTCTCTCCCTCTCTTTCTCCCTCCCTTCCCCTCTCTGTAAAAATAAAATCTTTAAAAAAAAAAAAAATTAAGTAAGCTCAACCCACCCAGCTTAATCTGATTAAGATAGTAATACACAGAAATACACATCTGTACCTTTTTAGACACTGGGGAAGTTTTCAAAAATAGATTTTAAAGGTTGTTCATTTTCTTTCTCCCACATCTGAGTGTATTTAAGACTACATTGTGATATTTCATTTTAATTGATTTTAGAGAGGAAGGGAAAGAGAGAGAAACATTGATTTGTTGTTCCACTTATTTATACATTCACTGGTTGATTCTTATATGTGTCCTGACCAGGGATTGAACCAGCGATCTTGGGGTAT